>PVHY01008240.1:0-62764 GCA_004024945.1 Uropsilus gracilis
ACTAGTAATAAGGGAAATGCAAATCAAAACCACAATGAAATACCACCTTACACCAGTAAGAATGGCCCATATCCAAAGAACAGGCAACACAAATTGCTGGCGAGGATGTGGAGAGAAAGGAACACTACTACACTGCTGGTGGCAATGTAAACTAGTTCAACCACTATGGAAAGGGGTGTGGAGGACCCTCAAACTAATGAAAATGGAAATACCATTTGACCCAGCAATTGCTCTTCTGGGAATCTACCCAAAAGAGACCTCAATGTGGGTACAAAAGGACACCTGTACCCGGATGTTTACTGCAGCACAATTTATAACTGCAAGGTCAAGGTCATGGAAACAACCTAAATGCCCCAAAACAGAGGACTAGATGAAAAAAATGTGGTATATATACACGATGGAATATTACTCATCAATTAAAAATGACAAATTGGACGACTTCATAACAACATGGATGCATTTAGAAGAAATCATATTAGCTGAAACAAGCCATAAAGAAAAAGGCAGAAACCAAATGGTTTCACTAATGTATGGGATATAGTGAAAAAAAATAAAATAAATAAAAGCCTTGAGGAAAGTCAAAACAATCTAAGCACCAAAATGAAGCGCACAACTATGAACAGGAGGGAAAGGGGGGGAAGAGAAGGAAGGCAGGGAGGGGCAAACCCTTGAGATTACAAAGTTGTGAAATTTATACATAAATAAAGAAAAAAACGAGCAGGTAGATCAGAGAGGAGAAACTTGAGATTCTGTGTTATTTACATATTTTAAACGCTTTAATATGTAGAAAATAAAGTCCCAAGTTTTAATTTAAAAAAAAAGTTACATAGATAGGTATACTATTACAATACCATAATTATGAAATTATAACCATGCAAAATAATATCTTAATTACTGATGTGTGATTTAAAAGTTTCAAATACCACTGGAATGGCAAACATCAAATCCAGTGTACTGATCATTATTTCTGGGAAAGTATAATGGAGAATAGGATAGAAGAGATTACCACAGGCAATGTCGACTATCTCTGTGATGGTTGTTCTTTATTTTAAATTTAATTTAAAATTTTTTTAATTTGCATATAAATGTGTATTTGTATTTACATTACATTATTGCATTATTGTGTACCCTGGGGCTTCCCCACTTCACTAACACCTGTTAACCATCCTGATCTTTTGTGCCCTTCACCTCCCCAGCATTCTTCACCCTCCTCTTCTCTTGCTCCATTGTTCAGTCCCATTTGTTGTTTTTATTTTTTCTTATTCATTTGTTTTTCCTTATATCCATCATATAAGTGAGACAATCCTGCATTTGTCTTTTTTCTTTTTGGCTTATTTCTGTTAATGAATCTTTCTAGTTCCATCCATGTTGCTGCAAATGACATGTGTTTGTCCTCCTTGACTGATGCGTAGTATTCCATTGTGTATATGTACCACATATTTTTAGGCAAACTTTTGTTTTGGGGCATTTGATTTGTTTCCAAATCTTGGCATTTGTAAACAAAACTGCAATAAACATGCATGTACAGGTGTCCTTTTGAATTAGTGTTTTCATGTCCTCTGGGTAGATTCCCAGTAGTGGGATTGCTGGGTCAAATGGTAAGTCCACTTTCAATTGTTTGAGGGTCCTCTGCACAGTCTTCCATAGTGGCTGGACCAGTTTGCACTCCCAACAGCAGTGTGAGAATTCCTTTTTCTCTAAACCATGCCAACACTTGTTGTTGTCCATTTTATTTATATGGGCCATTCTTACTGATGTAAGATGGTATCTCTATGTGGTTTTAATTTGCATTTCCATGATTACTAGTGATGTGGAGCATTCTTTCAAATGCCTATTAGCCATTTGTATCTCCTCTTTGGTGAAGTGTCCTTTTAGTTCTTCTCCCCATTTTTTGACTGAGTTTTTTGCTTTGTTTTTGTTGAACTGTAGGAGCTCTTTGTGTATCTTTGTTATCAGGCCCTTATCACTTGTCTGGAGGGCAAAAACTTTCTCCCAGTAGTTGGGGTTTCTTTTTGTTTTGTTTATTGTCTCTTTTGCTGTACAGAACCTTTTTAGCTTGATATAGTGCCAGCTGTTAATGTTTTCCTTCTTTTTTTTTTTTTTTGTTGGCCATAGTTGTTTCCCAAAAATGGATTTCTGAAGTGAAATTTATGAAGGATTTTGCCCAGTTTTTCTTCTATGTATTTTATGGTTGTAGGTCTCACTTCCAGGTCCTTTATCCATTTTGAGTTAATATTTTGTACAGGGTGTGAGGGTATTGTCCTGGTCCATTTTAAAAAATGTTTTGATCCAGTTTTCCCAGCACCATTTACTGAAGAGGCAATCCTTGTTCCAGAGCATGCTTTTTGGCTCTTTGTCAAAGATTAGTTGACCATCTAGTTGTGGTTTTATTTCTGGGTATTCGATTCTGATCCATTGGTCTGTCTGTTTTTGTACCAGTACCATGCTGGTTTAACTATTATAACTTTGCAGTATAGTTTGAAGTCTGGAATAGTAATACTCCATTCTCCTGTTTGTCAAAAGGGTTTTGGCTATTTGGGGTTTTTTGTTGTTCCATATGAATTTCAGTAGTTTTTGTTCTATCTCTTTAAAATATGTCATTGGGATCTTTATTGTAATTGCATTGAATCTGTAGATTGCCTTTGGTAGTATGGCCATTTTGATAATGCTGATTCTTCTGATTCATGAACAGGGAATGTCTCAATTTTTTAACATCTTCTATTTTTTTTAAGAATGCTTTCTAATTTTCTTTGTATAGTTATTGTACTTCTTTTGTTAGGTTTAGGTTTATTCCAAAGTATTTGATTTTCTTTGGTGCAATGATAAATAGGGTATTTAAAAAATTTCTTCTTCTTCTGATTGATTCTTTGCATATATGGATGCTTTTAATTTTTGTGTGTTGATTTTGTATCCAGCTACCTTGTTGAATTGGTTTATTATTTCAATCAGCTTTTTTGTCAATTTTTCTGGGTGCTCTACTTAGAGCATCATAGCATCCATGTATAATGATAGCTTTATTTCTTCTTTCCCTATTCATATTCCTCTTATGTCTTTTTCTTGCCTTATTGCCCTGACTAGGTGTTTCAGAACTCTGTTGAAAAGGAGTTCCAGACCTTAATTGAAATGGTTTCAGTTTTTCCCCATTGAGAATGATATTTGCTGTGGGTCTGTCATATATAGCTTTTATTATGTTGAGGTATGTTCCTTTTATTCCAATTTTTTTACAGGGCTATCATCATGAAAGGATGCTGAACCTTATCGAATGCTTTTTACACACCTATTGATATGATCATATGGTTTTTGTTTTTCTCTTTGTTGATGTGATGGATTATGTTGATTGATTTTCGGATGTTGAACCATCCCTGTGCCCCTGGGATGAATCCCACTTGATCATGATGGATGATCCTTTTTAAGCAATGTTGGATTCAGTTTGCCAGGATTTTGTTTGGAATTTTTGCATCTGTGTTCATTAGGGAGATTGGTCTCTAGTTCTCTACTTTGTACTATCTTTTTTTGGTTTTGAAATTAGTGTAATATTTGCTTCATAAAGGTATTTGGTAGCTTTCCTGCTTTCTCAATATTTTGAAAGAGTTTTAACAGTACCGATGTTTGTTTGTCTTTGAAAGTTTGGTAGAATTCATTTGTGAAACCATCTGGACCTGGGCTCTTGTTTTTAGGGAGAGTTCTGATGACTGCCTCAATATCACTGTTTGTGATTGACCTGTTTAAGTTTTCTTTCTTTTCTTTGTTCAATTTTGGATGACTGTATTATTCTAGGAATTTGTCCATCTCTTCCAGGTTGCTGTATTTACTTGTATATAGATGTTCATGGTAGTCTCTAATTATGTTTTGGATTTCTACTGGGTCTGTAATATCTCCCTTTTTGTTTATGATTCTGTTTATTTGAGTTTTCTCTCTTCTTTTCTTTGTAAACCTTGCATGGGGTTTATCAATTTTATTTAATTTTTCAAAGAACCAGCTTTTGGTTTTGTTTATCTTCTCAATGGTCTTTTTGGTTCTATTTCATCAATCTCTGCTGTTATTTTTGTTATTTCTTGTCATCTGGGTTTTGGATTTTTTTTGTTGTTGTTGTTGCTCTTTTTCTAGGTTGTCAAGTTGGGAGATTAGAATATTTCTTTGGGGTGTTTAAATTATTTTTTATTTGGGCCTCTATTGCTATGAACTTTCCTCTTAATACTGCTTTTGCTGCATTGCACTCATTTTGGTACATTGATTCGTCATTGTCATTTGCCTCCATGTAGGTTTTAATTTTTTCTTTGATTTCCTCTTTTACCCAGTGATCTTCCAGAAGCCTATTGTTCATTCTCCATGTAGTGTTTACTCTTGTTGTTTTCTTTGCATTGTTGTTGTCTGTATGCAGACTCGCACTCCTGGATAGCAATAGAACAGGCTGCTTGGATCTCCAGGACTAACTGAAGCAGGTGTTCAGGCTGAGTATGTCAGGAACTTGTGTAGGGCAAATGCATGAAGGCTTCTCCAGGACCCTTTCTGGTATCTGTCATGTGTTGCTGCTTGTGTACCTTGTAGTTCAATTTTTTATTTTATTTATTTTTTTTTTAGAATAGATCTAGCTATGTTTTCTGGGGTAGTCCTGTTCCCGTAGACTCAAGCAATTCCTGGCTTATTGCCTTCTAGCACTTGGATTACAGGTGTGTGCCATCACGTCTGGCAGTCTGCTATCATTTTAATGATAATAGTACAAATAGATATAAGATGATACCTCAATGGTCTTGGGTGTATTCTCCCCTGATATTGGAGATGTTCAGTATCTTTTCATCTTTTATATCTCTTTAGGTTCTCTGCCTGTCTTGATTGGATTATTTGTATATTTTGCTATTGAAATGTATGAATTCCTCAAATATTTTGTATGCTACTCCTCTCTCAAATGTTTGATAAATTCTCCCATTCTGTATATTGTCTATTCATTTTGCTATTTTTTTGGCTTTTAAGTTTGATGTTGTCTGCTCGATGATTTTCACCTTTTCGTTATATTTTTTACAATCATTTCCAAAATTATATGTAGGTACAGATCTATATATAGATTTATATCTATATATTTATAAGCACATATAGAGCTAAGACTAACATTTAGATTTTTCTCTATATTTTAGAAGTTTATGGCTTCAGGTCTTAGAATTAACTCTTTATTACAAATTAAAATTTTAGTTGTGCAAGTAGTATTTATCCACTAGCTTGTGAACATCTAGTTTTATAGATTTTCTTCATTGAATATTCCTGATAACCTTGTTAAATATTGGTCAATAAGAGTTTATGTGCATGGATTTATTCTGGGGTATTTAATTCTTTGTCTCAACCTATGTGTTTGTTTATATATAGTATCATACTTATTTGATAGTTGCTGCTTTAATTATAGTTTTAAATCAAGAAAGGTGATATCTCATTTTCCAAGATTATTCTGGCTATTTGGGATCTTTTATTATTCCACGGAAATCTTTTTTGCTATTTTTTGTTATAAAAAACATTGAGTTTCTAATAGATAATGTATTGAAACTGTGGATGACTTTAGGTAGTATGGGCATTTTAGTCATATTTTGTTCTCAAAACAGAAAATATATTTAAATTTATTCAGTTTATTTTATCAACATCTTACAGTTTTCAGTATAGATCTTTCACTTGCTGTTGTATTTCTCTAATTAGTTTATATATTTCCAATATTATTGTAAATGTATTCTTTTCTGCTGCCATTTGTATAAAATGTCTTTTCCCATCCCTTTACTTTTATTTTAGTCTTTGTCCCAAATATGAAGTGCATGTTTTGTCAGCAACATATTGTTGGATCTTGTTTTTTATCTGTTTCCACTTGTGTATAATTGGAGAACTTAAGCTGTCTACATGTAAAATACATATTTATGAAAACTTAATATACCTATTTTTCCATTGTTCTCTGGTTGCTTTAAACTATTTTTTTTGGACTATGCATTCCTTGTCTTCCTTTATGTTTAACTTTAAAAAAAATTATTTATATATAAATTTCACATCTTTGCAATCCCAGGGGTTTACCCCCCACCTTGCCCTTCCATTCCCCCCCTTTCCCTCCTGTTCATTGTTGTGTGTTTCAGTTTGGTGCTCAGCCTGTTTTGTCTTTTCCTCATGGCTTTTATTTACTTTTTTTCATTATGTCCCACATATTAGTGAAGCCATTTGACTTCTGTATTTCTCTTTTTGACTTGCTTCTGCTAGTATGATTCCTTCTAAGTATATCCATGTTGTCAAAAATTCGTCAAATTTTTCATTCTTAATTGATCAGTAGTATTCCATCGTGTATAGATACCACATTTTTTCCAACAGGTCATCTGTTTTGGGGCACTTGGGTTGCTTCCATGTCCTTGCAATTATAAATAGTTCTGTGGTAAACATCCGAGCACAGGTGTCCCTTTGTACATTGATGTCACCTTTGGGTAAATTCCCAGGAGAACAATTGCTGGATCAAATAGTAGTTCCACTTTCATTAATTTGAGGACCCTCCATACAGCTTTCCATAGAGGTTGGACCAGTTTATATTCCCACCAGCAGTGTAAGAGTGTTCCTTTTTCTCCACATCCTCGTCAGCATTTGTTATTGCCTGTTCTTTGGATGTGGGCCATTCTTACTGGTGTAAGGTGGTTATCTCATTGTGGTTTTGATTTGCATTTCCCTTATTGCTAGTGATATTGAGCAATTTTTCATGTGTCTGTTGGCCATTTGTATTTCTTCTTTGGAGAAGTGTCTTTTTAGTTCTCCACTTTTTTTGACTGAGCTTTTTATTTTGCTTTTGTTTACTTGTGTGAGTTCCTTACGGATCTTCGTTATTAAACCCTTATCACTATTGTGGAAGGCAAAATGTTTTTCCCATTTGGTTGGGCTTCTTTCATTTTTTCTGTTGTTTCTTTTGCTGTACAGAAGCTTTTTAGTTTGTTGTCGTCCCATCTGTTTATGTTTTCTTTACATCTGTAGATGCTTTTTTTTGCCATCTGTAGATGCTTCCATAAAGGGATTTCTGAATTGTAATTCCTGAAGGGTTTTACCCAAGTTTTCCTCTATGTATATTATGGTTTCAGGTCTGACCTCTAAGTCTTTTATCCATTTTGAGTTGATTTTTGTACATGTTGTGAGGGAGCTGTCTTGGTCCATTTGTTTGCAAGTCCTTTAGTCCAATTTTCCCAGCACCATTTATTAAATAGGCTATCTTTGTTCCAACATAAGTTTTTCACTCCTTTGTTAAAGATTAGTTGACTATATATGTGTGGTTTTATTTCAGGGCACTCAATTCTGTTCCATTGGTCTGATTGTCTGTTTTTGTACCAGTACCAAGCTGTTTTAATTATTATGGCTTTGTAGTATAGTTTGAAGTTTGGAATTGTAATACCTCCATTTTCTTTTTTTCTGGTCAGGAGGTTTTTTGATATTCGAGGCCTTTTATTATTCCATATGAATTTCATTAATTTTTGTTCTATCTCTTTAAAAAATGTCATTGGGATTTTTATTGGGATTGCATTGAATTTATATATTGCCTTTGGTAAGATGGCCATTTTGATGAAATTTGTCTTTCCAATCCATGAGCAGGGAATGTCTTTCCATTTCTTTATGTCTTCTTCTATCTCTTTTAGTAGAGTTCTAAAGATTTCTTTGTAGAGTTCTTTCACGTTTTTTGTTAGGTTTATTCCCAGGTATTTTTTTTTTTTTTTGGTTTAATGGTAAATGGAATGGTTTTTTGAATTTCTTCTTCTTCTATTTGACTTTTTGTATATAGGAAAGCTTCCAACTTCTGTGTGTTGATTTTGTATCCAGCTACCTTACTGAACTGGTTTATTATTTCAAGCAATCTTTCTGTGGATTTTGGGGGGTCATCTATGTAGAGAATCATGTCATCAGCATATAATGATAGCTTCAGTTCCTCTTTACCTATTTGTATCCCTTTTATGCCTTTCGCTTGCCTTATTGCCCAGCTAGAACTTCCAGTACCACGTTAAAGAGTAATGGGGAGAGTGCAAATCCTTGCCTGGTTCCGGATCTCAACTGGAATGCTTTTAGTTTTTCCCCATTTAGGATAATGTTTGCCGTAGGTTTGTCATAGATGGCTTTTATTATGTTGAGGTATGTTCCTTTAATCCCTAATTTTTCAAGGGCTTGTATCATAAATGGATGCTGGACTTTGTCAAATGCTTTCTCTGTGTCTATTGATATTATCATGTGATTTTTGCTTTTCTCTTTGTTGATGTGGTGTATTATGTTAATTGATTTCCAGATGTTGAGCCATCCTTGTGCCCCTGGGATAAATCCCACTTGGTCATGGTAAATAATGCTTTTTATGCATCATTGGATTCGGTTTGCCAGGATTTTGTTTAAAATTTTTGCATCTGTGTTCATTAAGGAAATTGGGCTATAGTTTTCTTTCTTGGAGCTGTCCTTATTTGGTTTTGGTATGAGTGTGATGTTTGCTTCATAGAATGTGTTTGGCAGTTTTCCTTTTTTCTCTGTTTTTTGGAAGAACTTTAGTAGCACAGGCATTATATCATCTTTGAATGTCTAGTAGAATTCATTTGTAAAGCCATCTGGTCCTGGGCTCTTGTTTTTAGGTAGAGTTTTGATGACTGCTTCAATTTCACTGCTTGTGATTGGTTTATTTAAATTTTTTATATCTTCTTTGTTTAATTTTGGAGAGTTGTATCTTTCTAAGAATCTATCCATCTCATACAGGTTGTTCTATTTGTTTCATATAGTTGTTCATAGTAATCTCTTATTATCCTTTGGATTTTTTTTTGTCTGTTGTAAATTCTCCTCTTTCATTTGTGATTTTGATTATTTGAATTGTCTCTCTTCGTTCCTTTGTAAGTTTTACAAGGGGCTTGTCAATTTTATTTATTTTTTTTCAAAGAACCAGCTTTTGGTTTTGTTGATCTTCTGGATAGACATTTTGGCTTCTAGATTATTTATTTCTTCTTTTATTTTTGTTATTTCTTTTCTTCTGCTGGGTTTTGGATTTTTTGTTGCTCTTTTTCTAGTTTTTCAAGTTGGTGGATTAGGGTTTTTTTTGGTAATTTTCTTGGTTTTTTGTATGGGTCTGTATTGCTATGAGTCTTCCTCTTAGATATGCTTTTGCTGCATCCCAAACATTTTGGAATGCTGTGTCTTCTTTGTCATTTGTTTCAAAGTAAGTTTTTATTTCATCTTTAATTTCTTCAATTACCCATTCTTCCTTTATTAGCATGTTGTTCAGTCTCCATGTGTTGGATGTTCTTCTTTCTTTTCATTATTGATTTCTAGTTTGATACCCTTATGGTCTGAAAAAAAGTTGGTATTATTTTAATCTTCGTATATTTATTATGTATGTCTTGTGGCCTAGTATGTGGTCAATTTTAGAGAATGATCCATGTGAATTTGAGAAGAAGGTGTATTATTTTCTTTGTGGGTGTAGCGTCCTGTAGATGTCTATTAGGTCCATTTTGTCTAGGCCTTCATTTAAGGCTTTTTTGTCCTTTTGTAGCTTTTGTTTTTTTGATCTGTCCTTTGTTGAGAGTGGGGTGTTAAAGTCTCCTACTACATATGTGTTTTCATCTATATTTGTTTTCAGTTCTTTTAGTAGCTGTCTTATAATCATGATGCACCCTCATTTGTTGAGTATATGTTGCTAATTGTTATGTCTTTTTAGTTGGTTGACCCTTGAACCATTAGTGACCCTCTTTATCCTTTGTTACTTTTTTTCATTTGAAATCTGCTTTATGTGTTATCATGTTATCAGAATGGCTACCCCTGCCTTTTTTTGGGGGGGCATTTGTCTGTAAGATTGTTTTCCATCCTTTCACCTTCAATCTATGGTTGTCTTTTGTGATCAAATGTGTTTCTTGGAGGCAACAAAATGTTGGGTTCTGTCTTTTAATCCAGTCTGCCACTCTGTGTCTTTTAATTGCTGAGGTTATCCCATTGACATTTAGGGTAATTATTGATGTTTGAGGCTCTAACATTGGGTTTCTGGTGGTCATTGGCGGTTCTGTTTTAGTTTGTTCTTTCTTTACTATTATTCATTGTTTTTATTCTTCTGCAGGTTTCGATCTTATTGCTTCTTGGAGGAGTTCTTGGAGAGGGAGTTTGGTGGTAGCAAATTTCTAGAGGCTTTGTTTGTCTGAGAAGGTTCTAATTTTTCCTTCATAAAGGAAGGACAACTTTGCTGGGTAGAATATTCTTGGTTGGGACTTTTTGTCTTGGAGTGTTTTGATGGTGTGGCCCCATTCTCTCCTTGCTTTGAGTGTCTCTTCTGAGAAGTCTGAAGTCAGTCTGATCAATTTTCCTTTGTAGGTTTTCTGTTGCCTCTCTCTTGTTATTCTCATAATATTTTCTTTATCTTTGGCTCTTGAAAGTTTTACTATGATGTGTCTTGCTGTGTTTCTTCTTTCATTAAAGTAGTTTGGTGTCCTTTTTGTTTCCTGTATGTCTATTTTATTTCTTTCTTCAAGTTTGGAAAATTTTCTTCTATTATTTCGTTGAAGAGCCTTTCAGATCCTATGTCTTTCTCTTCTCTTTCTGGGATTTCTATTACCCTTAAATTTGTTTTCTTTAGAGTATCTTACATATCTATGATTTTTTCTTCTGTTTTCTTACTCTGTTTTTCTCTCTTTCTCTTTCTTCATTCTCTTTACTTCTCTATCCTCTAGTGTGCTGATTCTTTCTTCTATTTCTTCTAATCTGCATTCTTCACTCTTCCCTGTATTTTTGAGCTCTTCTATTGCTCCTCTTATGCACCATCTCCTGCAGCTTCTTATTTAGGGTTTCAATTTCATTTTTCTGTATTTCAATGATATTGTTCATTTTGCTACATACTTTTTTATATTGTTCTACTACTTCATAGTACACTGAGAGCTTCTACCCTCTTGCTTTCCCTTCTTTTCCCCTCTTCTTTGGCCTCTTTGAGTGCTTTTATCACGTTGATTCTGAATTCTTTGTCTGACATGTGAAGCATTTATTCCATGTCAATCATGTTGGTTTCTACAGATTGTGTATCCTTTGGGGGTGAATTATTTTTCTTAAGGCTTACTTGAGTATTTGTATTCTTGCTCCTTCCTGTGTTTTCTTTTCGGACTTGCTCTACATATTGAGTGACTACTGCTCTGGTATTAGGCATGTTGAAGTCTATCTAATTGTGGTTAGTTCTGTCTTTGTACTTTTGCTTCAGTGGTGGTTACATATTGTTTCTGTTGCTTATTGTGGGAGACCAGTTCCTTTTCAGGGAGTGAATGTGTGACTAGGTATGGTTTCTACTGTATTGTCTGTCTTCTTTATTGTTGTTTGCCCTTTTTTCCAGCTTGATGAACCTTAAACAGTTCTTGGTGCCTCCAAGCATCTAGGCTTGGCTTAATACTCTTTTTAGTTGGGTTTTCTTCAAGCTCTTGGTTAGTGAGTGTCCTTGTTTCCTTAGTTTGCTCAGGCGCCACTATGTGGCACAGGCGATTTTGGGCTTGGGGTGAAAGCTGAAAGCTTTCAAATTGGCTTACCCAGTACTAAACTACTGGTTCTGCCCCAGGCCTGAAGGGCCAGGGCCTGTTCAGTTGCAAATTGCAGTCTCTCTCTAACTCCCAAGTCTGTTACCATGACAACCAGAAGTAGTCTCTTTACTGGCAGGGCAGCTCACCTGAGTAAGACGCCCCCCCTCCACTGCAACTGGTTGCCTCTCACCTCTGGGATGAACTTCCCAGCGTCAGTCACACTTTTCCGGCTTTGGTGACACTCTGTCCACGTGGGCCCAAGCCCAAACTATGCTGGGCTGGGGGTGAAAGCTGAACGCTTTCAAGTTGACTTACCCAGTACTATGTTTAATTTTTTGTAGTGGCATTAATTCTTTTCATTTTCATAGTGAATGCAGGCTATAGTTCCTTTGTGGTTATCATAAAGAGATTACACAAACAAAAAGATTTACATAAACTACCCTATAGATATCAGTCTATATTAAACAGATAATAATTTACATTCTATCACATAATCTCTATAATTTCTTTTCTTTTTCACATTTAATGCTATTAAAGTCACAGTATACATCTTTTTATATTGTTCATTCTGACAAATTATTGTTGCTATATTTATTTTAACATCATTGCTGTTTTTATACTAGAGATAAAAGTGATTTAGACAGCCATTACTGTATTAGGATGTGATGAAAATATTGTGTATTTACTTTTATCATTTAATTTTATTCTTTACTTGTTTTTGTGTTGTTATTTAGGTTTCTTCCTTTTAAACTGCCACATTTTCATTAATATTTCTTGTAATGCAGGTCTTGTGGTGATTTTCATTGATTTTGTCTGTCCATTATTTACAAAATGATTTTAATTTTTTTAAGGAATCTTTTTTAGGTAAACATTGGAGGGATGGAGACCCTTATTATTTTTTAGAGGTATTTATGGTTTGTTTTTGTTTTTTTGTTTTTAGTTTTTGGGGAACAGACAAGGTAGTAAAATGAGGTATGTCTCATTTCACACTATGAGCCTAGTCTGTTCTGTGATAGCTTCCAACAGTCTAGGACTAACGTTATCACTCCTTAAATTCTGAAGGATGATGCATTGTTGATTTTAATAATTTTAGTCCTTCTGTTTTTTTGTTAATGTTGCTGATCTCGACAATGAACTAAATTTTAATTTCATTCGTACTGCTTAAATTTTCTTTTTATTTCACTTATTTCCTTTTTGTTCTTCATTATTTGCTTTTATCTGTTTCTTATTACCTGTTTCTTAATATAAATATATAGCTAAATAATTTGAAATATGCAGTTATCACATTCGCTCAAATCACATATGAGCTATGTCTACATTGTATAAGAATTGGTAAGTTGCATTTTTATTCATCTGAAAGTATTTTTAAAATTTCCCCATGATTAATTGATGATTACCTCAAAATGTGTTATCTAATTTTCTTTAGAAAATTATTTGTGAAGTTCTTAAATTCCCTTTATTTTTTCTAATTTAAGTTCACAGTGATTTAGAAAATATATGTTGTAGGATTTCAATTATTTTATGCTTATATGAGAATTGTTTTGTGATATTTCATATTTTATCCTGAAGGATGTTCTGTGTGTACTTGAGAAGGACATATATTTTGGTGGTGAGACAGAGAAAGGGTTGTGGTGACTCATAAGAACACTAATTATGATCACCTTTAACTTAAACTACCTCCATAAATACTGTTGTTAGATGTAGTCATTTTGGAAGAAAAGTTGGGTTTCAACTTAAGAATTTTTCTGGGGATAAATAAGCATAAATAATTCAGTTTATAATATCTAGGGATGTTTTTAGTCTGATATCATTTTGAAATTATTTTTGATACTTTGAAAAATTTTTTTGATTTTTTTTTTCAGTTTGAGTAGATCATCATATTGAGTTCTAAATTTGTGCCTGATATGAAGTTAGCTGTTAATCTTATTTGAATTCTATTATTCATATGAATATTTTTCTTTCATGCTTGTAAGATGTATCTGACTATGTCTAGTTGTACTTCTCTATTTTGAGCCTCTTGCATGTATTGTTAATGCTTTTTGTTGAATTTGTAATGTCCTCAGCACTTATTTGAACATTTTTAATTCTTCTTCCTCTTTTTTCCTGGTATGCCATTATTTTCATATCATTATGTTTAGTGTTATCTAATTTTCTTCTGAATATCTGTTCATTCATCTTCATTCCTTCATCTCTTTATTCATTTTAAGATGAACTTTTAAAATTTTATCTTAAAGTGTTTTACTTCTTCCTTCTCTAAATTCAATTCTAATTTATATCCTCTGCTTAATGAGACATTATTTTCACAATTACCTTTAATTATGTGTTATTTTGCTTAATTCTTTGAAAAATTATGATTACTACTTTGAAGTCTTTGCTCATTCCAACTTCAGGGTGCCCTGAAGATAAGTTTTATTTAATGGTCCAAATTTTCCTATCCCTTTGAATGTTTTGTCAGATTTTATTGAAAACCAGACCTTTTAAAAAATATGTTGTAACAACTGTGAATACTGATCGCTGTTTCACAGTTTATTAATCCTTTTGTCCCTTTATATGTTAACAACTTGGTTATAATAATTAAATGAGATCAGAGGATAAATCTGATATCCTACTCAAAGTTTTACTCCTTGTTTTAGCTGAAGTCTAAGATCCTAGAATCTGTCACCTGGTTAACACTGTTTAGTTGTTAGTCACTAATTGGTTGGAGGTTGTAATTAAGTCTAGTGAGGTGTTTGTTTGTTTGTTTTTAAAATCCTTTCATCATAATAACTTATGATTTTGAGACATCTTTCATTGTTGAAGGTGCTTATGCAGGAGTTCCCATATTCAGATAAGGGTTTTTACCTCAAAATGCCCTTTTTAATAATTTCTTAGAGGAGAAATTCTAGAGTATGAAATCTTGACTACTAGCAAGAAGTATAATTTGGGGGAGTCTCTTGATCTCTGATCTCTAATGTGCCTTTGACTAGTCTGCCTTTGTTGATATCACGCATAGCTATTAAACTCCACGAATTGTTAGTTTACTTTAGGAATGTCTTGAACTACAATTTGCCCTATTTTCTTATTCAATTTATTCAGTCATCTTGAAAAGGGTTCCCACAACTCCCTGGGTAGAATCACTGCTATACAGATGACTGGATAAGGAATTTCTTTCCACTGGTATCACTCTTATATTCCATTTGTAAAGTAGGAATTATATGTTTATGTCTCATGGGCATGTGGTACTTTGTGCCACTACTAAGCATCACCCATTATAGATCTTCTACAATCCAGAAGCAGAGGGAGTAGCATTTTGTAATTTTTTAGCTTTTAAATTCTTCCAAAAGTAATAGTTTTTTCACTTTAAGAATCTGAAGAAGAGATTTGTAATTTTTTCTGGAACCTCCCTCAAGAAGCTCATGCCCCCATAATTTAGAACTCTGTTGGAGAGGACTAATATCTTGATTAGTTGTACTGTCCAGATCCTCCCTAATTAGCAAGAATTAGGGGTAAATAAATGGGCATTGCCATTTTTTGCTGTCTTTCATTAAGAATGGGTTTTGTGGAGAATGAAGCTATGGAAATTGTGAAGAGGGCTGACAACCTCAATATCACAACTTAGCCCTGAAAAAAGAGCTACAGGGATAGGGGATAAGTGCAAGTTGTGGTTAATTGCCATAGCTTCCCACTATCCTAAATTTCCATACACTTTTTTCAAAAAATGTCTCTCAATTTGTGCATCCCATCATCACAGAAAGATTGCTTTTACTGATTTTTAGAAACTTGCTCTCTGTCTTTCTGAGACAGAATATTTTTTGAGTTCTGTATGTTTTTACTTCCTGCCATAAATTTTTCAATACTGTGCCATCATACAATGCGAGAAAAAAAATATTTTGTCTCCACGTGTTATTGTGGTTGTTGGCATTAAATTATTCTCATAATCAGGCCTTCTCCTCTTGAACTATTACACCAATATGCTTCTTTTTAACAGAAAAATTGCTTTAATCATATTAATAAGTAGAAATAGCAATTTCAGGTGACTTTGATCTTTTGTAATTCAGCAATTGATTTACATGATATAATCAACTCACTGGATCATTATTTTATACGATGAACTTTATTAATTTTCCCTCTCTTCAATTTAATTAGCATAAAGCTTTTGATGAAAACACAATACCATCCGAAGAATGATAATATAAAAATGTGTCCGTTGTGGGAGAAACTCTTAAAGAAGTACATATTGAAGAAATGCCAAGATTTATTAAGATGTCAGCATGGAGGGGAGAATACAACTCAGCTGAGAATCAAGAGCTAGTCTTCTCTCTAAGCATGACCAATCTCAATCTGAGATCTATAAATATAGTTCAATCTTGTACATTTTACTCTTAGGGCATACCAAGGATCCTTAGGGCATCCAAGCAGAATCTTACAAAGAATATCTTTAAATATCACTTTCTGTTCTAATGTTCATATAGGACTTTTGTCATATGGTACCTTAAACTGCATTCTTTAATCCTATTTAGTTGTGCTTATCTACATAGTCATCACCACTGGACTATGTAGCAAGTTTATTTATTTTTTAATCACATCCATATAATATGACACTAAACATCCTTCCACAAATCTCCAACCTAGTCAGAAACTGGGTTATACAGATCCATAATCAGGATGAACACGAAAACAGTAACACCTTCATTATCAACTGTCAACTTGTCATTTCAAATTACCATAGTCCACATCATCTGAGACTCTACTATGACCTCAAATAGTTCAGGTCTCCACATAAAAATATACAGGTCAATAATCTTTCCCGTCAGGACAAGCTCAGCTGTGGAGATGTTGCCATAAATAAAAAGTGTGGGAGCTTGCACAGTGGAGATTCCCACTGTATTTTGACTGAAATAGATATTCTTCTTGAGGATGAGGTATGATAGAAAATACAAATTTCTCTGCTACAGAACATATGAGACAGATCTGAGAATAAGTATTTACTAAAATGCTTTGATGGTTCTTAGAACTACAGTATGGGCAAGAAAAGACAAGAGCTCAAAAAGAAGCTTCAGAAACCTCAAACAAGACCATAATTAGATGATGATGGAAAAATGCTTCTACCACCAAGAATCAGAAGTTTCATTCTATAATTTATACTCATGCAAATATAAAAAAAATAAGTGGATGCTCATTATGGGTGGATATTATTGTTACACTGATAATAAGCTGGGTGCACAGTTTAATCACTAGAACTTTTCTGCCAGTGGGCCTCTTTGACTGTCTGCTGCCACTGTCAACATTAGCTCTCTTTCCATTCACTTTTGACTGAGTTTCTCCTGAATCTCAGTCCTACCCAGTTATTCATGTGCTGGAAAACTGGGGTATCAAATATGTAGAAATTTTCTTCTTTATGAAGGGAAGCATGCTCATTCGCAACATCTACTAAAATACAACAACTGGAGGATATACCAATAAGGGGAGAGTTTACTTTCTGTTTCTACAAAATGAAAGACAAATGAAAGACAACTAGGAGTTGTGTTACAGCATGATAGACATGAGAGCTAAGCCATGTAAGATAAACAATTGTGTGTCTGGCAGTGGAAAGACAATGGAAAAGGTTTTCAGTCCAGAAGAAACCACTTGTTCCAGGAATGATCCCAGAATAGGCATTGTTGGGCATTGAGATGGCTCAGTTTATTTGAAACATTATCAACTCCATCATTTTAGAACAATTAAAAATAAAATAAAACTAAAAAAGCCTCTGCACAATAAAAGAAACTATCAAAAAGATACCCTACTGACTGGGAGAAAATATCTGCATAGCATAAATCGGACAGGGTTTAATATCCAAGATATGCAAAAAACTCACACAACTCAACAAAAGGAAAACAAAGAACCTAATTAGAAAATAAATGGGCAGATATAACTAGACATTTCTTAAAGAAGACATACAAAAGGTCCTAAAGCACAAGAAAAAAGTACTCAACACTTAATAGAAAAATGCATATCAAAATCTCAATGAGATCACCTGTCAACTTTGATAATGACCCATATCAAAAGGGTCAGAAATAAGTTTTAATTAGGTTATAGAAAAACAGACACCTTTAAAAACTGTTGGTGGGAATGTAGACTGGTCCAGTCCCTATGGAAAACAGCATGGAGGTTCCTCAAAACATTTTAAACAGATATACTCCATGTTCCGGCAATTCCACTCCTATGAATCTGAAATTGAATGCAAAGGGACAAAAAAAAAGCCAAAAAAACTCAAGTTTCCTAGCCAAAGGAAGAAAAAACCTCGCACCTTTTGAAACTTCACTTTTGGGTGCTCTTACTGCAAGGCTCCTCCTAGCCTGCCCTCCTTGCAAGACAGATCAGGTTTTGTTGTTGTTGTTTTTGTCTTTTTCAAAGGCAAAACAAATAGAATTTATTTAGAAAGGAGTGAACAAAGAGTGATGAAGACTGGAGGAGCCCAGTTCTCCCACCATATAGTTTCAGTTCAAATCTCTCCGTCCAAAGCTGCACTTGGGGTGTACTCCAACCATGTGCATCTAAGAAAGTCACTATGCCTTCAGCTCTGGCATCCTCAGCTATTCAAGCTTTTTTGAATTTTTCCAGAAAACACAGATACAAAATCACTTATACGAATCTCCAGCTTCCTCCATGCACCAGCTTCTTTGAGACGCCAGACCTTTTTGGCAGATACAGATCAGCTTTTCCAGCAACTTTTCAGCATCTAAACAAACACTTTTTCCAGGTTTCAGTTTTCCTGCTTCTCTGGGCTTTCAGCTTTCTCAGCTCCAAAGCAGAATATAAATTGCACAAAATAAATCACACTTTTAACAATTCTCCTGACTGGATTTCTGATAAAATATTTCCACATCATTTCTAAAATTTGATTTTGAAGAATATAGAATTAGCAATTATCTTTTTCTTTCAATACTTAATATTTCTCATCACTGTTTGCTTGATTTCTAATAAGAATTCTACTGTAATGCTTATCTTAGCTTTTTTGTAGGTAAATTTTCTTTCAACATCCTTAAAGATTTTCTCTTTGTATTTGGTTTACTGCAGTTTGACAATCCAAGTGTGATTTATTTTGTGCAATTTATATTCTGCTTTGTATTGTATCAGTCAAACCATTGAATGGCTGTTTCAATGTTGATGTCATTAATTTTAAATGGTTGTCTCAAACTTGGTGCCTTTAATTTGTAGAACTTTTAAAAATATTTTTTTATTTATTTTCTTACATTATTGTTCATTTTTGTTTAGTATTTAATTTCTTCATGTGTATTCCCATTAAGTCTTGAAAACTCTTAATTATTAGTAAATCCAATATTCTCTTCTGCTTTATTCTCCATTTTCCCTTCTTGCATTACTATTAAATACATTACACTTTTTTGTATTTGTTTTTGAATTTACATATTCTGTTCTGTGTGTTCCATTTTTTTTCCCTTTGCATTTCTATTTAAGAAGTTTCTATTGGCTTTTTTCAATTTCATTAATTTTTCCTCAGCTGTATCATGGCTACCTATGAGATGATCAAAGGCATTTTTTTCATTTCTGTTACAATGGTGTTGATTTCTAGCACTCTCTCTTTTCTCCTTATTGGGGATTTAATCACCCTGCCAACAATATTTAGTTGGTTTTATATTTGTGCACTTTTTCATTGGAGCCTTTAACCTATTTATCATAATTATTTTATATTCACTGTCTGATAATTCAACATTTGGAATGTACCCTGTTCTAATAATAGACTTTTGTCTTGAGATTTATTTTTTGCCTTTTGACAGACTTATAATTTCTATTTGCCAGTAACCTTTCTGGCAGATATATCAGATTATATATGTGTGTAGTATATATATTATTCTGCCAAGGAGCTAGGTCATGTTTAATGAATGTTGTATCTGTAGGGAACAGAGGCTGCAAATTAATCTGGGGAAATTCATCTCTTTGTGATGTAGACATTCCCTTGGCACTAATCCTCAGAAATAATCTATGTTTTGCAATTATTCTATCTGTTATGCAAATGTTATTGTGAATTTTCATCACTTCAGAAGCTACTTTTTGTGGTAGTAGGTGTGGGGTAGAGAACATTTCTTAATATTCAGATGAATGTCTCTCTTTCAATGGTCCTGTTTCTCATGTGTGACTTTGATGTGTGTCCTATCCCTCCTATTCCAATTTGTTTCATTGAATTTTTATTGTCTGTTGATGTTTTTGATTGTTTTTCTTTAGGTGAGATATAAAAGCTGGAGTAGAATTTCTCCTCCATTTCTACTGGAATAAGGTTTCAGAATTTGCCTCTAGTGATGACTGTTCCACTATGGTTTAGACTTTTGTTAGGGAGCAGGGCTAGAAGGGTTATACAATACCCTGCGGCCATCAGTCTCCACCAATGCTATCACTGCAACTGAATCCTCACTGTAAAAACCTAGTGGGATGCCTAGAGGGAAAGTTGAGACAATGTTCTTTTACCTATGTGAAGGGGAACAGAATCTTCTTTCTGTCATGCTAATCTGTCATGCAATTTGTGAAAGTGACTAGTTAGATTAAGGGACTCTGATGGTTTGTGGTTCTGATCAGTTCACACCCTGGTGAGCAAACCTTGGCTGGTGTGTCTCTCTGGTTGAGGCTGACCCTGAGATTCCAGTTGGGATGGCCCTGGGACCTTACGTGTGTTGGTCTAAGAAAAGTTGTTGACTTTGTTTATTTAAACTTTTCCTGTGATAAGGACTAAAGTAATGGTGTAGGGTGTGTTGGTCAGGATTTTTCCTCCATTAGTCTGTATAACCAGCATCTGGAATATTACATTTCCCTATGATTGTGCAGCCAATGGTACATGCATATGTGAGTGTGCATACTTGGTCTTTAGAGAAAGAGCACAGACAGAACATACAAGAAAGAATACACAAGATGAGTAAGAGAGAAAGACAGAAAGATAGACAGAGAGACAGAGAATGAGAGAACCTTAGAGAGCCCAGAGAAAGACTGTGAAGATTCCTGGGTTGGAGGGCTTGCCTACTTCTCATCCCTACAAGCCCTGGCCCTGAACTGCACCACCGCTTGATGTGCCTGTATAACTATTAGAACCAATGATGAACCTACACAGATTGGTAAACCTGATGCTTGCCCACACAATTGGCAACAAGTATGGTTCAATGCAGACAGAGAAGGCAGACAGCCTAAATGGCAGAATGGTTCAACATAGACAGCTGGCATAGTTGGCAGGATTCAACATAGACAAATAGATTTCAGCATTTTACTTGTTGGAGCTACAAAGACAAGTCTAGTCATCATTTTAATTAAAGCTTTGTCACCTAAAAGGGTAAAGTTCACCTTGTTGACTTTCCCCTCAAACTGGGAGAGCTCTTATGGACCTATTATAGTTGATTTTAAAGAACAATAATACCAGTAGTAAGAAAGAGAGTCACATCTCACTTAATCCAGTATTAATGAGGGAGGAAATAATACTGACAGGAATTTGCTTTCCATGACTGGTTGTCTCACACTTCCTAAGGTGGTGATAGAAAAGTAGGAAGATCCACATTTTGAAAAGAAACAGATTTGAATTATTAATAATAGCTCTTCCCTTCATTCTCAGGGTTTACTATATAGTAACAGATTCCTCATTTATAAAATTATGTGCCTTGTAGGCTATACTGAGGATGAAATGAGATCATTTATTTAACAACCTCAGTCAGTGTCTGGCACCTGGTCAGCACTTAGTGGCCAGAAGCTCTCAGTGTCTTGTCATGCCCTCTCTTTGCCCCTGCTGCTCAGCAATCTGGGCATCATAAATCTTCAATGTGGAGACAGGCACTTGACCCTTACTGGGCCAACATCTTCTGCTCTACTCCCTTTGCCATCTGAGTAGGTGACAGCCACCTGCACGCTGTGGGTTAGCACCAAGTTCAGGCGGGTGCTTTATTTCCTAATTAACAAAGGCAAAGCTCTGCTAAATTGCTAGAAGATCGAGTGTCTCATTACCTTTAATTCATTACTGGCTTCTAATTATTCTAAATTGTTTCTTAATTAGATTCTGTCTACCAGAAAATTAATGTGAGATGAGCAGGCACCAGGGTGAACATCCAGGGTGAAATCAATAGTTCATGGTCCCTCAGGGATGGGCTATGTCACCAGGATATGGTGTTTCTTCTAAAGGAGCTACTTGCCAGACCCCTCCATGGGGTGAATAGAACCAGGAAAATGCTGTCTTGCCAGTTTTGTCTCCATGGAGCTCTTTGCAACTCAGTATCTTCTCACCTCTCCCAGGATATGACCTGAGATAGGGTGTGGCTTTTAATAGCTAACTCTTACCTTCTTAACAAAGATAACATTCTTATGAGAGGATTGATGATGCTTTTTACCAAGTCTCACCTTCAACTGCAAATGCCACGTTGTTTTTTTTTTACAAATATGCAAGCTACCACTTCAATATTATGCCACAGAGATCTGAAAAATTTGGAGTCATTATCTCTATTCCTAAGAATTTAGTCTACAAAAATAATCACAAATGCAGACAAAGGCTCAAAGATAGTTGTGGCTTGAACTGTGTCCCTCCAATAGTATACCTTGAATTCGTAAACCCCAGGATGTAATCTTTTGGGGAGATTTGCCTGTATGGATGTAATTAGTTGAATGGGAACATTGAGTCGATCCTTATTCAATATGTTTTGTGTCCTTATAAATATGGATAACTTGGACACAGTCATGCATTAAGCAAAGATGATGTGAAGAGACATAGGCACAAGTTGACTATCTAGAGGTCAAGGACAGAAGTCTGTGACAGATTCTCTTAAGTAACCTCAGAAAGAGTTAATCTTGCCAAGACCTTGATTGAGTACTTTATGTGTCCAGAACTGTGAGACAATGTATCTCTGTTGTTTAAGACACATTGGTCCACTATTCTGAGAAAATTGATTTTGATGGACATTGGAATAAAGCCAAAATAATGAGACAATTTTAGCCAAATGTACAGTACTTGAGAATGGTTAAGTAAATGTGGTCTGTCTACTTAAGTCCATTTCATGAAGGAATTCAAAAGTAGGCTTACATAGATATATTAATAAAATGTAAAAATAAAAAAAATAAGCTAAAGAATTATTGGTGGAAATATATATACATATATATATACTACACCATTAAAAAAACAAAACAAAACAAAACAAGAAGGTCATTGGAGAAAATGTTCAATCATAGTAGTAACCAAAGTATGTAACTGACAGCAAAATAGTACATTTCTACCCACAACAAACTGGATATTTTAAATCAAACTTTATAATTCCAAGAAGGTACAATAAGTTGAATTTTCTTAGATGCTGTTGGTATGAGTATGAGTTGATAAAATGTTTTGGGGAACTACCTAAGCTAAAAGTGGAAGAAATTTTGGCTTTCCAGGTTCATATTTCAATTCTAAAAATTTTATATTCAGGAAATAATCATGTTTTATTATATTCAGGAAATAATCATAATTTGAGGGTTCATATGCAGGGCTTTTTAGTATAGTATGAGTCATAAATGAATACCAGAAGATGCAGCAAAAGGTTCATAACAAGAAAGCTATGGATACATGTGTGGGATGAAATATCATTGTACCATGAAATACATATGTATCAAGTATCATGAAATAATGAAAACTGTTTCATGCTGTGAGAATGCATTGCTTATCCCATTTTATATAATTAAGAATACCAGATATATTTTAAATAAAGATTTTATACAAATTATCTTGTATTGATTTAAAGTTATATTGTCCCACATATAATTTTAAATTAAAATGTCCAGTATTTATATTTTGTGAATAATTAAAGAACAATAAAACATCCTGAAAATTATTGTCAAAGAGATATAATAATGTATGGACAGAGGAGCACAGAGTGGACATGAGATGCTCTAGTAATCCTGAAATCAATTATTCTTATTGACTCTTCTGTATCCCAAATAGAGATAAATGTTTCAGCAATGAAACCACAGTGGTTACACTGGGGAAAAAGAAGATACACAAGCAAGAGGCAGGAATATTTGATATATTATAAATCAGAGAAGAGCAATATCCTGATTTATGCACACTGGGGTGGCAGTGGTGGGTTATGTCAATCAACTGAGACAGATTACCTATGTATCCTACAGAAACAGCTTCATTTCATAGGTAGTATTAAACTGCAGGGGACTATAGAGCTGGACCAACAAGATGGCAAATGCTTGGTATACTTAAGACCAAACCCTTTGTCAGTTTACTTTTAGGCAAGAATTAAAACATTATCTTACAGAGCAGCAATTTTCAAACTTTTTTGATCTCAAGTTCCCATTACTCGTAAATTGTTGAGCATACCCAAGACAATTTCAGTCAATATTCCATCTTAGAAATACAGAAAATACATGAAGTACAAAAGTGCCTAGCATTCAAGAACCAAAAAAACTATGAAACATCCAAAGTCAATGGAAGCTATCACTTACTCTACAAATACCTACTGATGAACAATCATGTGACAACATAAATATAGTGTGATTCTCTTATGATGAACATGTAGATAAATTTTATTTTTGTTTGCTGTAATCCTCATAATAATAAAAATCTTTGTAAAAATATGACTAGTAAACTTTGAATTACAAAGTATCAAGTATTTTTTCAGTGTTCCTTTGGAATTGGTATATTCTTTCATATTAGTGTAAAATCATCTGTAGATATCCTTTGTATAGGTGGAACTTCTGAATGTAAATGGCATGCAGATTTTTAATTTTGATAAATTAGTCAAATTTTCTTCAAGATACTGTATGCTTATTTTATTGATAGTTTATTATAAACTATCAATTTACAGAAATTGTATTAATTTACACAAATGTATACCAGTAATAGATGATAGATTTAAATTTTTCTACTAATATGAATTGATAACTTTTTAAAAACTTTATATAGTCAGAAAAGTTTTCACTTTGAATTAATTTTTTATTTTAATATTTTTTTATTAAACTTTGATTATTAAGTTTTTCAAAATACTTATTTGATATTTAAGTTTTTTATATATAAAGTGACAGTTCATAGCCACTACCATAACTCCTATTAATTTGTTTTCGTTGATATATGAGCACTCCTTGTACACCAAGATTATTAATTCTTTATTTATCACATGGATTTCCAATATTTTTTCTCAAGTTGTCACTAAGTCATTTATTAATATGAAATGTTTTTGCTTTAGCAAAACTTTTAATATTTATGAAATTAAAACTTGTAGCTCTCTTTCTTGATGGTTTCTTTCTGGAGCTTACTTCATGCTCTCAGTTTTGTGAATATAATTAGCTTTTATTTTATTTTTAAATTTGTTTGAAGAAAATAAGCCAGTTTTTAGAGTTGAGAAATTAATATTTTTGTTTTGAGTATTCCCTTTTATTTATGTTTTAATAAAACATCGTTTTACCTCCTTGTTCATATTCTGACAGTTTAGTATATCTAGCTCTAGGTGTGGTTACTATAGCTACCCCACCATCAAAGCACCCATAGTTCTCCACTATAGACTTCCCTGCTCTTCCAATGCCACCTTATTAACTCCTCCCTTTAATCTTTTCCTCCCTGCTCCCATCCTGGATACTATATATATGTGGTAATCTTTCAGTGGTGGGCTTTAAAGTTTTCATATGACCTTTGGTTTGGTTTCTTTATATTCTACAGTAAATGACACTATCCAATAATTATCATCTTCTGGCTTGCTTTGCTTAGTAAAATCCCTTCCACCTTCATCCATGTTACTGCAAGTGGCAAGACAATTATCAACACATTTATGATGATTGAAATTATACCAACTAGCAGACTAGTAATCAACTGAAATAAGATAACATCTCTAAAATGCGTAGTCTAAAAGAACACTGGGTCAGTAAAGAAATCAAAGAATAAGGAAAATATATCTTAAGATATTCAATAATGAGGACAACCTCTTCCAGAATGTATGAGGCACAGCAAAAACATTACAAAGAGGGAAATATATAGCAATGTAGACCCGCATCAAGATACAAGATAGAATCCAAATATCTCTTATTTTTAGGAACTGAAAAAAAAATCCCAAAGCCAGTTAAAGGAAAGAATTTCTCAATATCAGAGCACAAAAAATAAAAGTAAAGAGAAAGTTCAAAAGATCAATGAAACCAAAAGTTGTTTCTTTGAAAAAGTAAGCAAACTAGAAAATCCACATGTCACACTTGTGTCCCTGTTACATGGACCTAAATCCGTCTCCTTGTGACATGACACCTTATCATTTTTTTTTTTTGGTTCAATTGTACCTATCAGTATTGGACAAATGACTTCATTAATTCATCCATAATCCTTAGTAATCTTTCATGCTAGACATGACCAGGCAGGGATTGACATCACTATAATAGATGAATCTTCCAGGATGTGAACTTTGGGAATGTGGATTACACACCTCCACGTCTTCTATGCAGCCCTAAATGAGATGTCAGGGCCCCTCTCTTCACAGAAGTACCAACTGCAACCTCCAGTGGGCTGAATAAGGCCTGAAGTTCAGTGCCTGTGCTCTCTTTCCTCCCACATTTTGCCCCCTACCCTATATACACACAAGTGACTGTGTGACTGTGTGCTGAGTTGAGCTGTACCTCAGCCTGTGTCAAGTCTTCTTCCAGGCAAGGGGAAAAGAACAGACATTAAATTTAAGGTCCAGAGCCTCCCAATCTGGTTCAGTCCAGAGTGTTAGAAGGTGCCAACAGAGGCTACTCCTTGGCACACTTCTATGAAAACAAAGTGGAAATTTTGGTCTCAGGACTAACATTTTCTTCCTGTCCAAACAAACACAGCTTTAGTATACACAGCTTGCCCTCACTGAGATTAGTCTGCACATTTGCTCCCCTCAGTCAGCCTGGGTCGGTCATTCCTGTATGTCTGTGAGAAGTTTTAGGATACGTCATCTTCTCCAAGCTCACTTTTCTCCATTTACCTTATTTTTCATGATCTTGTCACCACTTTGGAAGAGTAGTGGTCAGATATGTTTGGAGACTGTACCTCAATTTATGTTTCTCAACTCCTTTCTCAGAATTAGACTGTCTCCTTTCCTCATCTTACCATAGCAGGTAATTTGTGACATCCACATGATTTATCAATCCTGTTATTTATTGTTAATAGTTGGGTTATGGTGGCTTTTATGATTGTTTAAGAACAAGCCCAAGCTGCTGGACAAGGCTATATTCATAGGATGTACAGAGGTTGAAATTTGACTGAGTACTGAGTTCAGGTGCTCCAAAGACTGGTACCACCTTTGATTTATCACAGAACATGTGTTCACGCAAACACTGCCAGTAGGCCAGTAGGTCAGGGGCCTGCAGTCACACCACATGAAGGACTGAACTAACTACAATGTGTGAGCAGAGAGCGATACTGAAGGGCCGGTATGACATCAGCCAGGTTCCACAAAATATATAATTCAACCCAGATGGTTCAAATAGCAAGGTCTTAGAGAAGGGACAGTTAACAGAATCATAGCAGAGTAAAGGAAATAAATAAAGAATTTGGGCTTGGCAGAACACTGAAATGAAGAAAAACTATCATTTGCCTCATGCGGAGGAGATCCACGGAGCACAGTTACCAGAGCTTCGTATGAGCTGAAAGAGCGAAGGGTGGTCATTCATGGAACTACTATTCATTCTCTGATCCCAGGGAGGGAAACAGGTTGAGGAATACTTCGGATTCTTCCACTTCCCACTGCCCACCAGTGCCTTACCAATGCTGCTCATGCTTTGACATCTGCAACCAGGCAGCAAGAAGCAGAAACCTGAGCAATGCCGCACAGAAAGGAGTGGAGTATGGATATGAGGATGAGGAGAAGCGACTCAAAGAGCGGACACAATTGTGACAAAAGAGAATTACCTGATAACTGTGTGTGGGTGATTCTGACTCTGAGGGACACAGAACCAGTCCACATAGCAACTATTGAGAGCTGGTTCGGGTGGTCAGGGGATCACAGTCTCTTCCGTAGTCAGAACCTTCTGGGCTGGTCGGGAAGAACTCTGCTTACCATTACTTTACTCTTCCTCAGAGTATGAACCCAGGCACGCATCTGGGGGACCAACTGGTGCACTGAGGGGCTCCCATAGCACCACACTTCAGATACAAGACTGAAAAGTACAAGTAGAAGAGCAGCAGGAACATCTAGGCATGTTCTTTTACCCATTTATTCCTTAAGAAAATTACCTGTTTGTGTGACAGGGATGTGCCCTTTAAAGATATATAGCCATACTATTTTTATCTGAAATAGGAAACAGAGGATTAGGAAAAGAGATCTCATCAGTGATGTCAAGTATTTCATCCTTTGTAAATGCAGATGATGGCCATTACTTGGGTAGAGGCCCTGAAATTTCCTTTCCTGAAAAATTAACTGATGCCCTCTTCTGGCAGTGGACTCTTTTTCATGTCTCAATGCACCTGTAGGTATGCAGGAAAGCAGTTGTCTTTGTATTATTTATTTTCTCCTCTCAGTCTCCTCTTTCTCCTTTCTCTGCCTTCTCTGTTATCTTCTCTCATGAGATACTAGGCAGAGTTGGTGTATCAGGAAGCAATTACCAGTCACTAGATATCTCAGAGCCTGAAGCTCTAGATGTGCTGACTTTGCCGGTTGGAGGCTCTGTGCCAGCCGGCCCTGGCAATGAGACTTTATATAAAGGATCCTTCAAGTCAGCTGCTTTTGATCAGTGATTTACTAAAAACACAGGGCAAAAGCAGAGGCACTATTTACACATTCCAGTTCCCCTGTACAGCTTTTACTTTCCTTTAAGTCTTTCCTAGGTATAATATGTAGAAGAAATACATTACAAGCACAGACTGATTAATTTTGTACATACTCCTGAGTGAGCAGCCCAGAGTTGAAGATACATATTGTGTCCTTTCCCAGGAAAATTACCTGTGCCCCTACTGACAAGGCTGACTGCCCCATCTCAGACCCCATATCCCTCCACCAGCTCACCTCTTTCGACTTCTGTCATCTTAAGTTTTTGTTTACTTCATGTAGTGTTTCTGAGAATTGTTATTTTTGAGCACAGCAGTCATTTCATTATGTCTATGTGGTACTCTATGATAAAAATACATGACCTTTGGTTCATTTGTTGTCTCTTTGTGGGCTATTTGGTTTATTTACAGTTTTGACCACTTTCCATTAAAGTGCTACAAACATTCTGGTACGAGATTCTTGGTAGATAGATGGACTCATTTCCTTGGACATTGCTGTGACTTAAATTGTGTCTCCTCAGAAAACATACTGTTGAAGTTCAAACTCCAGTTTCTCAGAAAGTAACTTTCTTTTGAAATAGGGTCACTAAAGTTGCAAATACTGTAGATGAAGTCATAAAGGAGTAGGGTGACCCCAATCTAGTATGGTTAATGTCTCACTAGAAAGGAGTTGATTTGGGACACAGATGTACAGATAGGGGAAAATGCTATAGACAGCAAGAGCTACACCAGCTCCTTGCTATGGCAAAGGCCAGCAAGTGGGTTTTGAACCCGCCTTCCAAAGGAACATCACTGTTTGGAACTTGACCTCCAGCTGCTAGGATCCAGACTTGAAACAATAGATCTCTATTGCTTAACTTATCCAAATTGTGGTGTTTTGTGATGGCAGCTCTAGAAAATTAATGTAGGGGTACATCTTGAAGTAGAATTATAGGAGGTAGGGTAAGACTCATGTATGTTATTAGAAACAGCCAACTTCCCAAAGTCACTGCATATTTTCAGTCCTAAAAGCATTGCATGGCAATGTCCCATTCTTAACATTTTGATTGTTTGTATTTTTATTTTGACTATTATGATGAGTATGCAGTGATATATCATAATGGATTTTTCTCACATTTTCTAGAGTGTGAATACCCTAATCAAATGTTTATTGACCCAAAAGAAATTTTCTTCTCTGTTGCATCTGTTCAAGTCCTTTACTAAATTTTGAATTCAGTTATGTGTTTTCCTTGATTTTTGTAAAGTTTTATATATTCTGAATATAATTTTGTTAGATATATTTCCTCAAAATACTTTTCACCAGTGTGTGCTTGTCTTAACTTTTTTAATGGTGTATTTGACATGCAAAAATTTTAATTTTGATATCAATTTTCTTTTTTCTCCTAATATAATTAATGTTTTTTGCCATAGCTCTAAGAAATCTTTGCTAAAACGAGACCATGAAGACATTTTCCTATGACTTTCTCTAGAACTTATTAGTTATAACTATGCTTACATAGAAGCCTAATCGCCTATTTTAAATTAACTTCTGGAGATAATCATAATGTCAACCATCCAAAAACAAGAGTAACTACCCCTTTGGTCAGATTGGGTGACCATTATTTCATTGAAATATCAAGGAGTTTAGAGGGAGAATGGACATATTTTGGGAATGCTGATCCATTTAAGCAAATTGTGGCTCTAAAAATAAAACTTAATCTCAAATCAGTGGCAAGCTTTTGTGCAAAATTAGGGTAGGAACTGTGTGAAGCAGAGAACAGCATGTGACTGAGTACACCTGTGTGTCCTCATCCTTTCCCACTCATGACACCTCTATCCCCAAATCAGGGAGTGCTGTAGCAGCACACATACTTTGTACCATCCATACATCCATCCAGATCTTCTCAGATTGGAGTTGAGATCATGATAGTAAGTATCTCACATTCAGCAGTGGGAACAGATGAAAACATCTAGGGGTGTATTATCAATGCAATTATGTATGTGTGTGTGGAGGCAATATGCTTATATGCATGTATGTGGATATGGGTACACAGTGCATTGTGCGTGCATGCACACATGAGGACTGCATGCATGCACAATGCATTGTGTTACTGTGTGTACATGTTTGTGCATGTGTGTTGTATGTTCAAGGGTACATGTACTCTCGGAATGCTAATCTATTGTAGGGGGCAATCCCCCACAACTTCAGGATGCCACCAAAAGTGAACTGTGTGCCACTGTGCATCCTCAAAATTGACCTTTTGTTATGTATGTTATGTTTCATTATGTATGTTTTAGATATTTGTTCAATATTTTGTTTACTTTTATTTTATCTTCTTATTTGGGAATCGGTGGGGCATTGCATTTCCTTTTCTTAAAGCTTTCTTCCTCTTTTTTGATATTCCTCCCTTTCTGTTTCCCTATCCCTCTCTCCTACTTTCTTTTTCATCTTTCTCTGTCTTCTTCCCTCTCTCCCTCCTTTCTCTTTTTGCCTTTCTATCTTTCTCTAAGTAGCTTGTTGCTATTTTATGAGGGAAACATAATTTCAAGCTTCACTAAAGATAATTGCAATTCTTTTCTGCATGTTAATACATTTTTCCATTTCTTGTATTACCTGTTTCTCCACTGTAAATTTTTGTTACTTTTTCCTTGATCAGTCATTCATTCATCAAATATTCATTGAACATTCTGTGCAATCACAATAGCCCTTTGGGCACATCAGTGTCTTCCCATAAATGTCTGATTTCCTTGGTCATCATGTTTAATTTCATGTTTAAGAGTGAAGTGATTACAAGTCTCTATGGAAGCATGTGCACAAGGTTAGAGACTGTCCACTGGAAGTCTTTGCTGGAAATGAGCAGGTCTGGTATGATCCAGCATTACTAAGGAGGGCAGGGCCAGAAATTACTTTCTTTTCTCTGGTTTTCCAAGGAGCACCTGAGGCATTCTAATTCTCCCCCATATTGTTCAAATTCTTTATTACCCCTCACTTGGTGTCAACAGATCTGACAACTGGGACTCCTGTGTGTCTGTAGTTGTGGATAATAGCATGTAATAGAAATTCACTGATCCACCTAAAGAACTTAATTCTCTGTTTTCCCAATAACCAATCTATCCAATCACTCATGTATATATAAATTTCAAACCAAGATCTTTTAGGATAGAGTTAGGCAAGTTGGCACCTTAGAGAGGGTTCCAGGTTATAAAATCAGCTCTATCTGTGAACATTTTTCTATAGCCTGTTCTTATATTTAATTAAGCACCCCCCTTTTTGCTAATATATTCTTTTACATATTCTTATTGCTTTGCTACCATTTTAATTTATTTTTTTTGTTTTTAATTTTTTAATTTCTAATTTTCTTACATCATTGTTCATTTTTGTACAGGATTTGATCACCCCCCACCATTTCTAGTTTCCATAGTTCTCCCACCACCGTATTACTCATAAACCATCACCAGTGGCCCCGTACTACTCCTACTCTTGTTGTGACACCTCTCCTTCTACCCTTCCACTGCTGTGTGCCTCAGATATACAGTTTACCTGAAAATTTTGTCTTTTTTTTTGATAATTTGATTTCCCTATATTCTGGTTGTCAGCAAAATGATCTGATATTTCTCTTTTTCCTTCTGAATTAATTCACTTAGCATACCTTCCATTTTCATTCATATTGCTGCAAATGGCATGAGTTTATCTGTCTTGACCATTGAGATGTATACCATTGTGCATATATACAACATTTTCTTGATCCATTCATCTGTTTTTGGACACATATGTTATTTCCATATCATAGTTAATATAACTAGTGCTGCAATAGACATAGGAGTACTGGTTACCTTTCTTTTAATATTTTTATATCCTTGGATAATTTCCTAGGAATACATGCAGAGAAAGAGTGATACTTTTATATTCCTTGTGGGAATGTAAACTGGTTCAGCCACTATGAAAAGCTGTGTGGAGGACCCTCAAACTGTTCAAAATGGAGCTACCATATCACCCAACAATGTGGTAATCTACCCAAAGGATACAAAGAAACTAATTCAAAAGGAAACCTATACTTTTATGTTTATCACAGCACTCTTTATAATAACCAGGACATGGAAACAACCTAATGCCCACAAATTGAAGACTGGATCAAAAACTGTTGTTATTTTAATACAATGGAGAATTATTTAGCAACAGAACACAAACTCATGTCATTTATAACAACATAGATTGATGTGGAAGGAATTATGCTATCTGAAATAAGCCAAAGAGAAAAAGATAAATACTAGAAGATCTCACTTATATGTGGGATTATAGAGAATACAAAACAGCAAGAAAAAACTGAAATTAGCAAACTGATTGCTGAACTGAAACATACAGAAAAGGAGTGGGAAGGAGAGGGAAGGGAAGTGCACAATAGAATAAGACAATAATTCATGGGTGGCATGGTGGTGGGAGAAATTTGGTTATACAACAATGTAAGAATATATCATTAAAAGTATTTTAAAAATCCTAGAATTGGTAATTTCTAGGTCATATGGTCATATGGTAATTTTAGTAATGTAAGAGTCTTCCATACAGTTATCCATAGTGGTTGGATAAGTTTGCATTCCCACTAGCAGTGTAAGAGGGTTTCTATTTCTCCACATGCAAGCCAGCACTTGTTTTTGCCATTTTTTTTAATTGGGCCATTCTATTTATTTTTATTCTTTAAATTGCAATCTCAGTAAATGGTTTTTGGGATACCTCCCTGCCTCCCTCAGGTGCCTCCTCCATTCTCTCACACCCCACTCTGTTGTTTGCTAGTTTGTGCTTAAGCCCATTAGTCACTTTCTTTCCTTTGGAAGTGTTCTTTCCTTGGGTGAGGGACTATGTTCTTGTAACCAGGCAAGCCTTGATGGTAGGTTTTCAGTCTTAAGCTTGCCTTGAGCAGCAGTCTATATTGATTTGTCATCTTTCCATGCTTTCCCTTCAGAAGTTGTCTTCTCCAATCCCATCTCTGTTGTTTTGAAGCTTTACCTTATAGTCTGGTATCAGATTTAGGGGGTCTCACCCCCTGCCAGTGTTGGAGAAGAAGCTTCTCTGTGGATATAGGTATGTGTGAATGGCCATTGTAGATAATCTCTTCTGTCTCAGCTTGCAGCTTTGCTGTGGGTCCGATGCCCCCAGTTTTTGTTCTTCCTCTCCTCTCCCATAATGTGTGGTTGGGCACCTTACTGTCCTAGACGGCATCTCTGAGATAAGGTCTTGGGTCTTCCAGACCTGATGAATGCATAGATGCCCTTTATAACCTCATGTTTCCATAGTTTCTTCTTCTGTATTGCATGCGTAGGCTCTTTCGATTGTCTATCTGCTGTGTCCAGGTCAGGTTTGTGGGCTGTATATTTACCTGGTCTATAACCCATTTTATGATGGGGTTTGTGTTATATATGTTCTTGCTCCTCTTGAAGATTAGCTGGAGAGTGAAATGAAAGGGACATCCCACCTCCCTGCCCCCCACTCGCTCGCCCACCTGTGTGCCAGGACCTCCCTGTGTGGGGACAGGGCCTAAATGTCTGTGCATGTGCTGTCCCAATCCCCCCTTGGACTGGGGCCTGGAGGCAAATGCCTTGGCTAATCTGGGCTGCAGATGGTTACCCCATGCAACAACCATCCGCTGGTGGATGGGGTTAAAACCCCATCTGGTCCCCCTCCCAGGCTCTCCAGGATTGGGGGGGAGTACCCTGGGGTCTTCTCCACCTTTGCTCCCCAACTGGCTAGGGGTAGCAGTGGGGGGGGAGCCCCGGGTTGTATGGAGGTAACCAGACTGAGCTGGCTACCCCTGAAGGGGAACAGCTGGCCTGCACTCAAGTGTGCCCTCTGAAACAGAGAAGGCTACCTCACTGAGGCCTCCCATCCATGTGTGGCTAAAATTGGGCCATTCTTACCAGTGTGAGGTGTCATCTCATTTTGGTTTTTATATGAATTTTCCTAATTATAAGTGATGTTGAACATTTTCTCATATAGCTATTATAGATTTACATTTCATCTTTAGAGAAATATCTTCTTAGTTCATCTGCCCATTTTTGAACTGATTTATTTATATTGTCTTGTTGAATCATATGAGCTCTTTGTAGATCTTTGGTATCAATCCTTTATCAATTATGTGTGTTGGGTCTGGCACAGTTGCTCTGCACTTGATGAGAACTGAGATGCTGTGGGAGCGCCAATGTGTGTGCTTCCTGGAGTTTGTCATATCGCTCTTCCTATGTGGAAAGATTTTTGATAGACTGTCATTGATGCCATATGTAAAAAAATTACCCAGAAATCAAAACTCTACTTAGACCTGCTCTCCAATATACCCAGCAAGTAACAAATTCAGTCAGTCTGACGTCCTGTGAGGAAGTTGAAGCTTTCCGAGAAAAAAAAAAACAACAATGCCAGAACTGTCAGTGTTCAGTATCAGTGCTAGTGTTGATGAATCAAATAATTATCTATGGCAGCACTCCAGACCTGAGAACAATGTGTACTTTCTAAGTATCTCCTTCCAAGTCTCTGTCTCTGCAGAATAAGGATGAAGTGCAACCAAATGAACTGGAAGTCCTCTTTCTGTGCCCACCTTTGCTTTGCTATCATTTTAATAAAACTATGAAGGGAGAAGATATCAATGCAAGGTCAGTATGCCATGAGTACTGAGTTGGATTTTTGATGTTTAGATTAAGTCATGAGGAACAATATCTTACAATATAAAGTTTTTCCAGATAAAGTATATCTATTTTCTGTTCATTTAGATTTTTAAAATATTATTTTGTTAAAAGTTTTCATTGTCTTGATGTTTGTGAGGTTTTTCTTTCATATAACTTTGCTAGTGTGAATAATGATTTTTCCCCCTAGGAAAGATTTTATTGTAAAAAATTACATTTTTAGACTTTTGATAATTTTCATTTAACTTCTTTAATTGAACACTTGTTAGTTCAATTCATATTTCAATTAAATATCATACTTTCAAGGTAAGTTACTTTAATATCTAAAGAAAAATTGGTTTTTTTTTCTAATGTTGGATCTCAATTGGTTGGTTTGATTTAATACAATGGAAAGACATATCAGTATCATAATGAGTAAGAGCAATGATTAACATCATCTTTATTTTTAAAGTTGGAGTTTAAATTTAAAATGGAAATGTCAATAATATTTGACATTAATTATGATGTTTCCTAAGATTTCTTGTAGAAGATGTTCATCAGGTTAAGCGTTCCTTACCTACCCATAGGTTTGAGTTTTTATTTTTACAACTATAAGTTGCATTTTAATGGATATCTTTCTACTTGCTACCATATACTTTGACTTTTTAAATTTGTTGAACAGCACTAAAAACTTAATGATTTTATCAGATGTTTAAAGTTTACTCAGTCTCATCAAATAGTATGATATTTGTAAATTATTATTTTCTCTATTTGAAAACTAAACTTTTTATTATATATGTACAGAATTTTGATTTTCTAGAATAAATGCCTTAGGAACACTATTATTTAGTATACTTAGTTTTTTGAGACACTGTCAAACTTAATCTCTTTCCTGATATCTGTAATAGTTCAGATCCCATACAGCAACATATGAGAAATGCTGTTATTTTGTGGCTATGTCAGTGTTCACTATTTTTATTATTGTTGTTCTTATTGATTTTATACTGATATATCCTTGTGGTTTTTATTTGCATTTACCTAATGGCTAGTGATATGTATCTTTTTTATGTACTGAATATTACTTTTAGTGAAATGTCTGTGAATTTTTTGTTCATTTTCTAACTGAACATTTGTTTCCTTAATGTTGTTATTCTTCATATATTCTGAACCTGAATCCTACCAGATACATAGTTTGCAAATATTTTCCTCTAATCTCTAACTGGTCTTTTTATATTCTCAGCAAAGTTAATAAAAATGCTTTAATTTTGATCAAGTTAAATTTTGTGATAAGGACACCGAGTTGTCTCCATTTATTGTGATCTAATATGGTTTATTTCATCAGCATTTTAAATTTTTTAGATTATGTATCCTGAATGCAGTTTGAAAGAATTATACCAAAATATTTCTTTTTTGAGGAATTCTAAATTTAGTTTCATTATTACCACTGTGATTATACAAATACAGTTGATTTTTTTATATGTTGATCTGCTGTCCAACAGGTTAGTTAACTTCATTTGTTCCATAAGAAGTTCTTTTTGTATAATTGAAATTTCTAGGTAAACCATTGTGTCATCTGTAATAGAGATAGATACATATTTTCCTTTCCAAATGCTATGTATTTTATCTTCATTTCCATCCTTAGTCTTATATTGAACTACTGTGGTAAGAATAGTAATGTTTTTCTTCTCATTTTAAAAGGGGGAAATGCTCTTTATTTCACCATTCATCACATTGATGAATAGATGAACTAGAAATAGTCATTTATTAAATAGTTGTAAATGATTATTTCTAGTTGATTAGTCTATTATTTTTTAAATATAGAAACCATAATATTGTGTAAAATTTTCTGGTTTTAATTGGTATAATCGTATTATTTTTCTTCTTTTACCTCTTGACAGAGTAGAGGGTATTATTTGGTTTTTGAATGCTAACCAGATTTGTAGCCTTGAAATAAATTCTACTTGTTTATGGATCTGTAGGAAGATGATGAATAAAGGGTAGTATCTTTGGGTCACTGCTTGATGGACATTGAGGATGAACATTTGCAGGTCAAGGCTGTTTATGTATGAAGCTAGATTACATGAGGACAAATGTCTCATAAATTAGGAGAAGCAAAACCATCATAAAAGGAAGAAAAAACTAATAAAATGTAAGGAAACTATAGCCAGTTTACCTGCCTTCCTCCCACTGAGTTTCTGAGGCTCTCCAGTGGCCTCACCATGGGATGTAGAATGAATGCACATGGGATAAAAAATGCCTGTTCAAAAGTTGAGTGAGGGATAACTGTGAAACCAGTGATTAGATTCAGCAGTGAGGAGACCACTTTTCTGTCCATAGATCAATATATTAGCTCCCAGGGTTGCCATTTCCCACTATGGGGAGTGGAAGAAGGCACCCAGGCCTCTTCTATTTCCAACTTCTGTCAGCATGCAAAGAAAGAAGATACAGGGGCATCGTGGACACCAGGTGAGCGGCTAGTGCAACCCAGGCCCCAGCACCAAAGATGCTGCCCATACCCTGTCATAGACAGACAAGTGAACTGCCCCTGTATGTACCACACCAGGTGGGCACATAATGAATGAGAAGCAAATAAGATGTAGGGCTCTGCACCAGTGCCCTGACACAGAAGGACCCATGAGCCATCCCTACACCACAACAAAGAGGCAAGCACATCCCAAGACCTGAAGTTCCCAGATATTCTCATAAAAGAGTAATAGAGGCCTTGGCTTCATCAACCTGAAAAAGAGAAATGAAAGAAGTGAAGAAGGGAGTTCAACCAAGGAGAAGTCCAATCAACCTGTTATCCTCTCAGACCACAAGATAGCACCATCCACTGGATGAGCAAACAGGAAGCAACAAATTTAGCCACAGCAGCTCTATCACAAAACCAAATTATCCACAACCTGGTAAAAGCCTTCTAATAACCATGCCAGCCAACACATGTATCATAGTGTTCCAACACATAGAACAAGCACGAAAACAAACAACAGGAAGGGAAAAAAATACAAACATTCAAGCAAGTACTTCAGGAATTAATACACCACTAAAGTAAAAACATCTTCCAGAACCCAAAACAGTGATAAAAGAAATGCCTTATATGTTGGGCAATATTTAAACAGCATGACAAAGCATTCAAAGAATTAAGAGAAGATGTGGAAATATATTAAAAGGAATGCATCAATGATACTAACATAATTGATGAAGAGAAGAATCAGATTGAATTCCTAAGATAAGGATGGAATGCGATCCAGTATATTAAAAAAAGCAATAGGGGAGCTCAAAAATACAGGGAAAATCATGAAAAAGATTAGATGAAATAGAAGAATGAATCAGTCCTCTTGAAGACACCAAAACAAAATGAACAAGCAGAGAGAAAGAAAAAGAAATAGAAAGGAAGAAGACAGAAGAAAAACTCAGAGACCAGATATCTTGAAGAAAGGTTACATCAGGGTCATTGGAATCCCAGAAGGAGAAGAGAAAGTCATGACAACTGAAAAGCTATTTAAGGAAATAATGGAGAATTTCCCAAACTCGAGGAAAGAAATGAAAAGAAGACTACCTTAATGAAGGAAACCAACAGCAAGGCACATCACTGGAAAATTTCCAAGAGTCCAAGATAAAGAAAAAGTAATGAAATTGATCAGAGAAAGGAAACAGATAATATACAAAGGAAAACCTATAAGACTGACATCAGATTTGTCTGAGGAGACACTGGAGCCACATATTTAAAAAAAACTCCAAGACAAAAGAAATCCAACCAAGAATGCTGTATCCTGCAAAGGTTGCCTTCTTTTATGAAAGATAAATAAGAATCTTTTCAAAAAAAAAAAAAACACAAAATCAAAACTGACAAAACAATAAACAGGAAGACCAAAACAAGGAAGTAAATAGAACTTCAAAATGACCACCAAAATGGCAATTTCAGATTATCAAGTATCATTAGTCACTCTAAAAGTCAATGGTCTAAATTCACCAATTAAAAAATATAGAGTAGCAGATTGGATCAAAAAAACAGAATCCAATGTTCTGCTGCCTACAAGAAACAAATTTGAACTCTAACGATAAGTACAGACTGAAAGGAAAAGGTTGAAAAACTGTCCTGCATACAAATATACAAATTCCACCACCCCCCCACCAAAGACAGGGGTAGCCATACTTGTAGCATATAAAACAGACTTTAAGCTAAAAAGGATGACAAGGGACAAAGAATGACATGACAAAATGATAAAAAAGTTAAAACACAGAAGGTCATAATACTCAATATATATTCAACAGATAAGGAAGCAACAAATTTCATTAGAAATTACTAACAAACTTGAAAGCAAGCATCAGTGATAACAAGCATCATAGGTGATTTCAACATGCAACTCTCACCAAAGGAGAGATCAACAAGCAACTATCAAAAAGCAAGAAATGACTCAAATAAATAGTATAATCTCTCAAACTCAAGGAACTGGAAAAAGAACAATAAAAAATTACAAACATATCAGAACACATGAAATAATACAAATTACAGCAAAAATAAATGAAATAGAAGCAATAAAAGACAATTTAAAAGACCAAAACTACCAAAAGCAGGTTTTTAAAAAATAAAGTGAAACTGATAAAACTTTGGAAGTCTCACAAAGAAGGAAAAAACCCAAATAAACAGGATCATAAATGAAAGAGGAGAAATTACAACTGATACAGCGGAAACACAGAAGTTAATTAAAGGCTACTATGAGTCCTTATATGCAAATAACTACAACAAGCTCAATGAAATGGACAAACTTTTAGAACTGTACAACCACCCAAAGTTGAACAAAAAGGAAATCAAAGAATTAAGCAAACCCAATATAAGCATGAAATTAAGTTGTCTCCAAAACTCTTTTTTTAAAAAAAAGGTTAAGACCAGATGGCTTCACATATTTTCAAAGATGAAATGACATTCAAAGATGAAATACCACCTTTATTACTAAAACTTTTCCCAAAAAAATTGAGGAAGAAGGAAAACTGCAGTATTGTTTCATGAAATAAACATAAGACTAATACCAAAACCAAAGAATAATAACACAAAGAAACAAAACTACAGACCCATCTTTCTAATGAACACAGATGAAAAATCCTAAATAAAATCTTGGCAAACCAGAATCAAAGAAGCATAAAAAGGGTTATACACCATGACCAAGTGGGATTTACCCAGGGACACAGTGATGATTCACCATCTGAAAATCAATGAGCATAATCCATCACATCAACAAAGAGAAAACTAAAAACCATATCATCATATTAATAGGCATAGAGAAAACATTCAATAAAGTTCAGCTACCATTCATGATGATGGCCTTTGAAAAGCTTAGGGTAAAAGGAATATGTATTAACATAATAAAAACCATATATGACAAACCCACTGCAAAAACATTAATAGGGAAAACTTAAATCCTTTGCATTAAGATAAGGAACCAGGCAAAGATGCCTCCTCTACCCACTTCTTTTTAACACAGTTCTGAAAGTTTTAGCTAGGGCAATAAGAGAAGAGAAAGACATAAAAGTAATACAAATAGGGAAAGAAGAAATTAAATTATCATTATATGTAGATGATATGACACTCTATGTAGAGAACCCTCAAAAATCCGCAGAAAAACTAATTGAAACAATAAACCAGTTCAGTAAGTGAGCCAGTTACAAAATCAACACACAAAAATCTGTAGCCTGTTTACATGCAAAAAATCAACCAGAAGAAGAAATTAAAAACAAAAACAAAAACAAAAAAACAGTATCACTTCATTTTCCATTGCACCAATGAAAATTTAGTACCTGGCAATAAACCTAACAAAAGATGTGAAAGACGGATAGAAAGAAAACTATAAAAATTTGTTAAAAGAAATAGAAGGCATAAAGAAATGGAAAGACAGCCCCTGTTCATTGATCTGAAATATTAATACTATCAAAGTGGCCATCCTACCAAAAGCAATCTACAGATTTAATGAAATTCCAATAAAAATTTCAATGACATTCCTTAAATAAGTAGAACAAAAATTACTGAAATTCATATGGAATAATAAGACCTTGAACAGTCAAATCCTCCTGATCTAAAGAAAAGAGAACAGAGTTACTACACTCCTAGACTTCAAATTATATTACAAAGTCATAATAATTAAAACAGCCTGGCACTGAAATAAACACACACACACATACAAACCAATCGAAAGAACTGAATTTCCAGATATAAAACCACATGTGTATGATCAACTAATCTTTGACAAAGGGACAACACACATAAATTGGAACAAGGGCAGTCTCTTCAGTAAAATTAAGCTTCTACTGATGTTAAACTGGGACAGATGGAACATAACTCAACATAATAAAGAACATTGATGACAATCCCAGAATCAACATCATATTTAGCAGTGAAAGACTGAAATCTCTTCTCTAAGGTCTGGAAGAAGACAATGTTGTCCACTTTGTCCAGTACTCTTAAACTTAATATTAGAGTGATTGGCTCAATTCCCTAAGGAACTGGCCAACCATATCCCTGGAGGCTCAGCCCTCCCACACAGTACCCCTGGACTGGGGAGCAAATGATAGGTGGGCTCCCCATCACATTTCTGTCCATCAGGCAGTCTCCAGGGTCTGGGCCACTTTAAATGCAGACCTGGAAATAGAGGGCATTTGCCCATGCTTCCACCCAGTTCCCTTGGGGATTGGGTCAACCATGTCCCTAGAGGCTCATTCCTCCCACACAGTGCCCCCAGACTTGGGGGACTGCCAGAAGGTAGTGGGTGGGCCGGAAGGAGTCACTCTTCTTGTCATCTCCAAATTCAGTCAATTCTCATCAGAAAAAACTAAATCACTAATTCAGTGGCAGATACACATAAAGATGGAGGCAAGAAAAAGAAGTAAAGCCTAGAACAAATAAACATTTCAGACCCATATGACACAGGGCAGTAAGACCAAATATAGAGAAAAACTGTCTCAGAAATAAAACCACTCGGTTTCCACACATGGGAACAGAATTCCCAGTTCAGAGATGCCTCAGCACAAGATAAACACCATCCCATTTCATGAGGAGAGGAAAGCCAAAGACATGTAGAGGCCCCATTATGAACTGGACCAACCATCTGCCAGTGCCTATCCTGATCAAGAATCTTTTTACAAGCTGGGTATGGTGGCTCGTGCCTGTAAGCTTCAGCCTATGAAGCAGCTGGGGCCCGTAGTGAGACTTAGCTCCAAAAAAATAGCTGGGCATGGTGGCACGAGCCTGTAATCCCAGCTACCTAGGAAGCTGAGACTGGGGATTGCTTGAGTCCGTGGTACCCTGGGCAATGAGAGCCTGCGGTTCACAGGCAAAAATAGCGAGACCTAGTCTCAAAAAAAAAAAGAATCTTTTTACACAAACATCTGCTGGGAGAAAGACTCCCAATGCCAGAGATTAAGCTATAAAGCAAAGAAGAAGCAATCTGGGAAGTCATGCTGTCATAGTCCATCCCAATTTGGAGTCCCCTGCCCTGTGCTACCATCAAAGCCTGCTCTCTGGAAGGATTCACCCTCTCAGAGGCCTCTTCTGAGCCTCCTCTGCCCCATTCAAGTCAGCCGGAAGTCACGCCTCCATGTTCCAATCCAGTTTGGAGTCCCCAGCCCTGTGCTGCCATCAAAACCTGCCCTCTGGAAGGAGTCACCCTCCCAAAGTCCTCCTCTGAGCCTCCCCTGCCCCATTCAGGTCAGCCAGGAAGTCATGCTACCATACTCCAATTCAGTTTGGAGTACGCTGCCCTGTGCAGCTATCAAAACCCACCCTCTGGAAGTATTCACCACCCAGAGGCCTCTTCTGAGCCACCCCCGCCCCATTCAGTCAGCTGGGACGTCACTAGCACTGGTGCTACTACTAAGTAAACTAAAGTTCACACTTATAGCCTTGATAATGTTCAACATGCCCACCAATACCAGAACCAAGGTAGCTCAATATGTAGCACAAGCCCAAAAGCAAAGCACAGTAAAGACAAAAGCTGTAGACATGCAAGCAAGCCCTATAGCCATCAAAACATCACCACTAAAGGAAAGTCTCTCTTCAGAAAAAAAAAGGAAGATATTGAAGAAATGACAATTATTTCCAACGAAGTCTTCAAAATCAACATGATAAAAGCACTTCAACAGATAAGAGAAGAAGTAGAAAAACATAAAAACAAAACCATCAACAAGAATAACTTAACTGATGAACTGAAGAATGAAAATGAATTCCTGAAAATGAAATTAAAAGAGATTCAGGATTTAAGAATTGCAATAGAGGAGCTCAAAAATGCAAGGAAAAATTATGAAAGCAGATTAGATGAAAAAGAAGAATGAATCAGCACACTTGAGGATCCAGAAGTACAGTGTATGTAAAAAGACAGAAAAAGAGGAGAAAAGCAAAGTAAGAAGACTGAAGAAAAACTCAGAGACCTTCAAGAGTCCTTAAAGAGAGGAAATATAAGAGTAATTGAAATCCCAGAAGAAGAAAGAGTCATGGGAATGGAAAGACTTTTAAATACAATAATAGAGAAGAACTTCCCAACTCTGAAATGATCTAAAATGACCACTCACAGATGCCTCTATCCACAGAGAAACTTCCTCACTGACACTGACAGGAGGGGAGACCCCCTAAATCTGATGCGAGAACTAGCAGCAAAACAACAGAGATGGGATTGGAGAAGTAAACCTCCAACTAGCGAACATCTTTGGACCACAAATAGATATACACTGGCTGCCCAATACAATCTAAAGAGTGACAGCTTTAGACTACCAGCAAGGTTAGTCTATTTCTAACAACACAGTCCCTCACCCAGTGAAAGAACACTGCCACAGGAAAGAAAGAGACTAATGGACTTAGCGCAGGCTAGTGGACAACAAAGAAAAGGATTTGAAAGAATGGAGGGGGCACCAGAGGGAGGAGAGAGGGGAAGGTTTCCCAAGAACCGTTTACCGAGGTTGTGATTTAAAGAATAAAACGAACAAACAAACAAACAAATAAATAAATAAAGCCAAGAAGAAGCATAATGTGACAGAAGCTGGGTCAGAGCAGACAACCAGTAAGAAGGAGGAGGCATTGAAAGGATACAAACATGCTTGAACTCTCTACCTGCAATAAAGGTACATCTGGAAAACTAAGAATAGGTCTCTGTGTACCAGGAAAACAAGTCTACACCTGGCAAAAGAATATTGCTCCAGGAAAGAAAGGAAAGAATCCAATAGACTAAAAATTGATGAATAATTGGCAGTGAAAGAAGAGATGGGTGACGGGAGCAGGGGGGGAGACAAGGAAAAGGGGTGGGGGAAGCAACACACAAAAGGCAAGAAAAAAGAAATGTAAACAAAATTTATTGAATAAATAAATAAAAGGATCACAAGGAAAAAATTAGAGTGACTAGTCACGTAAAAATATAAAATGAATTCTAATTTTTTAAGATGCAAAACTCACTGTTTATAGATAATATATGTAGAAACTTCTAAAGACTACACTAAAAACTGATGGATCAAAAAGTCAGCACAGTAAATTGACAGGTAAAAATCAATTTACAAAAATCTTTTGCATTTTTGCATGCAAATAATGAGCAGGAATGGAAATATATCAAGAAAATGTTCCATTTAAAATTATATCAAACAGAATGAAATTCCTGTGAGTAAACTTCACAAATGAGGTTAAGGAACTATACAATGAAAACTACAAGGCATTGTGAAAAGAAGCAGAAAAAGAAAAGAGTACGTAGAAAAATATTCTCTGAATATGCATTGGAAGAGTCAGCGATATTAAAATGGGCCTATCTAACCCAAAGTAACTTGTGGATTCAATGCAATCTCTTTGTCCCCAGGGGAGATTAGTGGTCTTAAGCCAAGGATAGAAGCCAGTGGGGGAATAGGTAAATTGCAATTTTTGGATTCATTACATGTTAGTGCATAGGTGACATACAATCTGCTGATTCAAGATGAGGGGAAAGTGACTCTCTGGTTTAGGGTCTGAGGCTATCAACTTCAGAAACTTTCCAAGTCTCACAGTGGATAGATTCCTGTAGGTCTCTACAAATCTCTATTTTTATGACCACATAATTTAATGTCTTTGGTATTAATATATCTTTTATTTGTATCTCTCATTGATGCCAAACCTTAACAAGAATTGCTGTGACTTTGATGGTTTTGGTTTTGTTAACTGCCTCAGGAGATGAAGCTAATAATATGGCTACTGCCAACCTTTGATTGACTAAAACAGAGCAAAAAACATTAAATGCTATACATTCCTGTCAACACTTGCTTAACTGTGTTTTCCCAAATTTTGCATTCTGTCTTTTTGTATTCAATGTGTACTTTTTATATCCCTCAAGACTTTCTCTGTGAGTCATGGAGTATCAGAAATAGCTTTTTTCCATCATGTATATATACCACATTTCTTTCATCCAGTCCTCTGTTTTGGGGCATTTAGGTTGTTTCCATGACCTTGCAATTATAAATTGTGCTACAGTGAACATCCGGGTACAGGAAAATGACAAATTTGATGACTTCATAATAACATGGATGCATTTAGAAGAAATCATATTAGCAGAAACAAGCCATAAAGAAAAAGGCAGAAACCAAATGATTTTACTAATATATGGGATATAGTGAAAAAAAAAAAAAAAAAACAAGCTAAGCACCAAAATGAAGCGCACAACTATGAACAGGAGGGAAAGGGGGGGAAGGGAGAGGGGGGCAAACCCTTGAGATTACAATGTTGTGAAATTTATATATAAATAAATTAAAAAAAAAGAAATAGCTTTTTTATTGTTTTAAATTATTTGAGATTCTTTTATTATTCTATTACAAATTTCTAGATATGAGCAAAAAATTATGTATGATTCCAATTTTCTTCATTTTCTGATTTTTATTTTATTGGCCTAAGTTATTGTCTATATTTGTTTAGATTCAGTAGGTTATTAGAATGAAAATGCTTTTTATCTATTTTCTAGTGCCAAAATAGATAAATAAAAGTATTATAATTGCATAATATCATATGTTGCTTCTTTTGATGGACAATGTTAGTGAGTTACTATATTACTGCTTCTTTCAAGCTGCTCTATCAATTGTTAAAAGAATTATTGATGTTTCCAACAATTGCTGTTTATTTCCTGTTTTCTCTATTTCTCAGATTATATAGTGATTTTAAGTGGTTTCAGTGTTTCTCCTTATAATGTTAGTTTTAATAAGTTTATAAATGTTTTATACTATGTACACATAACTTATCAGTCTATTGGCTAACTTTTTATCAGTTCAATTAGAATGTAGATATCTTATTTCTATGTCCTTTCAGCTCTTCTTATTATAATATAGTCAATTGTGCAAAATATATCCTCTACATAATTGAGAACCACATCAATGACATTCTTTTTTATCAACTCTAAAACACATTTTATAAAACTGGCAAGAAATTTTGAGAAAAACAAAATCTGTTATATTTATCATCTATCTTTACTCTTAATAACTTTTTCTTTCTTGAAACTTTCAAATTCCTGTTATTAGCATTTAATTTCTCTTTAAAGACTTCTTTAATTATCCTTTAAAAATAGATCTAATGACAAATTCTTTTAGTTTTTCTCCTATCTGATAATGTCCTCATTTCCTTTTCTTATAGCAGGATTTTTTTTAACTGGCTATAAATTCCTCAAATTGACAGTTTTATTTTAGTTTTTGAAAAATATCCTGCTCCTGGCATCATTGTTCTAATGAGAAATGTGCACTCTTTTGAATTGATTTTTCTTTATTGGTATTGATCACTTTTTGTTGGTTTCAAGTTTTATTCTTGTCTCTGATTTTCTGAAATATTACTGTGATATATTTTGTTGGTTTGTTTTGTTTTTTACCATTTGCTTTCAGTTTCTGGAATCAATAGATTTATATTTTTGTCAAATTTGGGAAAATTTTTGTCATTTTTTTCAATTACCTTTTCAGCTTCACTCCTTTTTTTCCTCCTTTTTTTCTGGACTCCAACAACCTAAACATCAAATACCTTATTATAGATGCAAGGTTTCCAGAGGCTCCAATAAATTTTTTCGGGACTTTTTAAAGTGGTTTTTCAGATCAGATCATGTCTAGTGTTTTATCTTCAAGTTTCTCTTATTTTTTTCCCTTCTGTTCTGTTCCCTCCTCCTTTGAGTTTTCATTTATTGTATATTTCAATTTGAATGGCTTAGTTCTTTTTCATATCTTCTAATAATTTACTAAAATTTTCCATTTCATTCTGAGACATGGTTTTTAAATAGGTCTCAGATCTGTTCTCAATTGCTTGCCAAAACTTTTTATAATACTGACTGCTTCCATTTTTATCATAATGATAACATTTGTGTCCCCTTTATATTTGTATAAGTTGATTCATTCTGAGATCTTCCTATTTATTGGTATGATAAGTAATTTTAAAATATAATCTGGGCAGTTTCTTATTATTTTATATAACTTTGGATTTTATTTAAATCTTATGTTAACAAATTTCCTGTAGCATACATCCTTTCAGTGAAGGGTGTTGCTTTCTTATGCTACCATGTCAGCTGGAAGTCCCAGTTCCCTGCTTAGTTTCTGTTGTCATTCCCTGTTATTCTTTGTTCTTCTATAGTCCCTCTCTGACAGTATTCTGCTTTCTGTAATCTCTAGGTTTTTCAGTTACCTTTGGTTAAGGACATAGGTATAAGTATATCTACTTTGTTTCCAGAATTTATATCTCTAATAGTTTGCTTGTAGTTTAAATACTTTACACTTATTGCAGATATTATTACCAATGATTCATATTTTTTCATCACTAGTCCATGAACATATTGTCAACAGCAATATTGACAACTACTGATCTTTTGTTCTTATGTATACCTGCACACATATACAAATACATGAAAAGAAAAAGCAAAGGAAATTAAACAAGAAGTTTTTTTTAAAAAGTGACATTTATTGACATAAACAACTCTTTAGATAAACATTTCTTTATACTTCAATTTGACAACTTTATTTTATTATTTACTTATATTCTCTCTACCTTATTTTATAGCTACCATTTGTAATACTTTATATTTTGTTTATCGCCTAACATTTATTACTTATTTGTTAATCTATACAAAATTCCTCCTTTCTCTTGTCTATGTTTCCTGGTTTGCTTTACTTTACTAGTGGTTAGCTTATTATATTATTTGAAAGATTAATGACTTTATTGTCTGAATAAAAATCTCAACAATATAGATAAGTGAAGACAACCCAAAAACATTTACCTAAGTGCCACCATCTAACACTCATTTTAATCAATGTGTTGAAATATCATTCCATGTATCACTTAGTGAAAATATTAGATTAATAATATATTAAGTGAACTCATAGTGAAAATATCAATTTAAATTTAAATAATGTTGAATGAAAAATGAAGTAGATGGCACTGCTGATCATTGTCTTCACTATAAAAGGTCTGAGACTAAACCACTATTAGGAGAGGGAAACATTAATGGAAAAAATTAAGTGGCTATTCATTGCTACTCTGTGATTTAAAAGGCATGTCATCTCTAGTCTAATCTGTGTGTTGGCTTTTAATTAATAATGAAGTCATCAGCTCATCCCTCATCAGCTCATCCCTTCCTCGTCCCTCAATCATGTCTATTTGTGTCTTGAGGGGTTCAGGCCTCTTTCCTCTCACCACCAAACATGTCTCCTGAAGAAAACAAAGAAGTAGGATTCCTCCTTATCCACAGACTGTGCCCCATTTGCATGAGAAATAACAGTCTGTTAAAGGTTTTGATCTTTCTTTAGAACTACCTGCCCTGGTAAAAAACCCAAAGAACAATAGTCAGAAATATGTCATCAGAACCCCAGTCATCTTTGTGCTTTTTCTAATGTCCTGATTCTTCAATTTAATCCACTAATTGAAACACTAATTCTGTACCATTGGGTAAGTTCCTTCAGGCATCTAAATTCTCCAGACACCTATCCTCCTTTGCAGTCATTTGCAGGAATAACGGTGCTTGCAAAAGCAATTTGAATAGAGAAGTTTTGATATCTGTATTTAAGATGATTTTGCTTTTCAGTTTATTTTTCTTGTTTCTATTTTAAATAATAAGAAAGTCTGGCTTTTTATGCTCTCCCCCACTTTTATGACCATATTATTCTGATCTGTTTACTCTCTTTATCTCCTACTTTTACCATCAAATAATAACAAATTAATCCTTTCTTTTCTCAACCCACAGTTTCAGAATACTTCCTCTTTTCAGCAGCCTCAATACCTTCTTTCCAGAGGTCTTGTCAGTCATGCTTCTACAAGGAAAGAGAAATTTTTGGATATGGCTTTTGGTTCTTTGAGCACAGGTGTTCTCAAGTAGTAGTCATTCTTTTTAGTAGAGTCATTAATGAGACCAATTTTTTAATTTGGTAAAAAGGAACTTATGGAAAAATATTTGAATCATTTGCTGATTAAAGGGTAGATGTGTTAAGAGTGATAAGTAAACTCTTAAAGTTTGATCAGTTTTCAGATACCCAACTCAAATGGTGAGTATTACTGAAATTTTATGCAATTATTTGCCAACACCCCATTTCCATCACTCCTACCACTTTTAGTACACTTTCTAAAAACCTAGTTTTTAATCTCACGGTTATTCAGTCTCCACTTTGTAACCATATTTAAGCATATTAATCTGACTTTAAATTATTTCTCAGATTATCTACATCTTCACTCCCACTATTGCTACCAAAATTGTCTCTAGCACTACTCTCAACACCCCAGCTATTACAATCTCTAACACCACCAATATCACCATGGCTATCATCAACACTAACAACAAAATAACAACACTATGCTATTATCTCTGCCATCACTATCAATACCTCCACCAACACTGTCACTACCAAGTACATTTCCACCACCACTAATGCCACAACAAATGATGACATTGCCTATATATAAGTATTGCAACTACTACCACCCATACTAATCTATCACCATCACTGCTCCTATTACCTTCATCATCCCCATCATCACCAATGTCATTGCCACCACCTCCAGCACCATCACCACCTCCAACATTATATAAATTAAATCATATAGTATTCATATAGCATGTAACCTCCTGAGAAAAGCTTTTTTCATTCAACATTATTCTTGGAGATTCACTGTGATTGACTCTCTTAATAGTCTACCTTTTTTCATTTTTAAGTAGTATATCATTATATGAATGTACCACGATTTATTCAATTATTTACCTAATGAGTAACATCTAGGCTGTTTCTAGTTTTGAGTTAAAACTAAAAAAGTTGCTGTAGGTATCTGTGTACACATTGTCCTATAAACATGTCTTCTCTGGGATAAATGCTCAACAGTGCATTTGCTGGGTCATATGGCAGTTGTAGACTTAGTAATTTATGGAAACCCCCAACATTTTCCAAGTGACTGTACCATGTTATATTTCTAACAGCAATATAGGAAATACCCAGTTTCTTTTCATTGATACCAATAACTGATATTGTCAACTCTCTTTGTATTTTAGAGATTCTTATAGAATATAACATATTTCCCTAATGACTAAAGATGATGAATGTTCTTACAAGTGCTTATTTTTCAATTACGTATTGTATTTTTTTTAGGTTGAGTTTGATGTGGATATTTGGATGTTAGACCTATGTAAGGTAGGTGATTTCCCAATATTTTATCTCAAATTGCAGCTTGTTATTTCATTCTTAGAAGGGTCTTCCATCTTTGAAAAAAATCTAATTTTGATGCAATTTAAATTCTCTTTTTAATGGTTGTACTTTTGTTATAAAATGAAAGATCTCTTTGTTTAGTCATAGGTCCCAAAAGTTTTTTGCATTTTTTCTAATGTTTAATAGTTAAACATTATATTTAAATTGGTGGTATTTAAATATTTATCTAATATAGCAAAATTAAATTAGAAATTAACTACTGAAGTATAATGTTGGTTACTGATTGTGAGGTGAATGTAATAACCACTACAGTACAGAAACAAGACTGGTTGTTAGCTATTGATTGTTATGAAGTTTATCAAATTGAGGACATTTTCTTCTGTTCTCTTTTTCTGAGATTTTTATCATAAATGATTTTTGAATTTTGTCTGTTTCTATAAGAATTGATTTTTTCTTTAGCATGTTAATAAGTTGAATTACATTATTTTAAAATATAGTGTGCTTTTCATACATGCAATGGACTATATGCCTTTTCATGTGTAATTAAAAATAATCACTGAATTATACATCCTTTAAAAAATTTACATCTGTGATCATGAGACATACTGTTTTTACCAGATATGCTGTTATTTTCTTCTATGAATATTACCAAGATTATTTTCTTGATTCTGGTTTTCAAAACTTTAGCTATAATTTATATTGGCATGGACTTCATTGGTCTAATTATGTTTTGGGTAAGTACAGTATATATATAAAATTTGAATATATGTTCAAATAATCTTTGGGTTTCATCAATAGTTCCTGACTCAGAGTCCCCAAACACTTGCAATTTCTTAAGTGTTGAGAGTGATTAAGATGTGCTTTTGTTATGTGAATGAGGTGATTTGTGGAAGCACCTAATGATGGGAACTGGTTAAAATGAAAACAAACTGCATCTAGGTAACCTTGGTCCACCTGACCTCCTGAAAGGAGAGAAGGGTTGAAGGTTTAATATAATTCCAAAGGTCAATGATTTAATCAATCATGACTGTGCTCTGAAGCCTAAATAAACCCAAAAGGATGTGTACTTGGGACTTGAAAGCTTTAAGATTGATGAGTACGTGGAGATCTGGAGATAGTGACAGTCCTGGATAAATCAGGAAAAGTTTTTATTTTTTTCCCAAACCTTGTGTTTGGCACCTCTTTTAACTGACTGCTCCTGAACAATATCCTTTATGATAAAATCAGTAATTTAGTGCATAAATTAGTCAGAAGTTTTGCTGACTCCTGCAAATGGTTCTAACAAATTAACAGATCTCATGAGGTAGGTGGTCTTAAGAAACTCTATGTTTTGACCAGCCAGTCAGAAGCATGGGTAACAATCTGGCTTGCAAGTGTTTTCTGAGGTCTAAGGACAATGTTGTGGGACCTCCAGTCTGTTGGCAAGTTAGATAAAACACAGTCATAACTGTGATAAAACAGTTATATCTGGGTATTGCCCATTGGAACTTGATCCAGAAACCCATTCAGTTTATTGTATGGATTTTGTCTATGGATTTTGCCTCTCTTCCTACTTTTGGTAAGTTTAAACCAGTATTTCCTTTAATACATTTTTGGACCTTCTTTCCTTTTGAGTCCTATGACATGATCAGATACTTTGTTATACATACATATTTCTTAGGATCTTATTTTCAGTCTCCATTTTCCCTCTTGTATAATTCTATTACTATATCTACAATTGACTGATTTTTCTGTCCTCTACATAATGATGTTGATTCTATCAATTCATTTTTTTAATTTGGATTGTTGTCTTTGGTTTATTTATTTTTTTGTTTTTCCTGCATGACTTTTAATTCTTTGATGAGATTTTTTTACTTCTTTGACTTTATTTTTCTATTTATTTCCCAAGTTCTAACATTTGTCAAATATTTCTAACATCTCTTATCTGGGTGTTGATATCTATTGATTCTTTTTTTAAACTGACTCTTTGTATAATGAATGATTTTTATCAAGTACGAGCATTCTGACATAACTTATGGGACTTGAGATCTTACACATAACTGTTTTAGCTGCTCTCCTCTAACACCACTCTGGCAGATAAAGAGTTGCATGTGACTGTTTTAGTACCAGGTTGGAGTCTGGGTTCCTCAGTTGACATTCATTCAGCATGAGGTTCATCATTACTACTGGATGAGCATGAGAGTTCTGATTTGCCTCTTGTTTTCTGGACTGAACAAATAGGAAATATGTGGTCTTGTTACCACTGATAGTTGTGAGAGTCTGGTTAGTCTTCTAGGTTTCCTTTCACAATGCCTCCGTGAGAGTGAGCATGGGGAAGCAGTATCTTTTTTTCTGATCCATGGGTGGATGTCCAATATTCTCCCATTGTTTCCATTGATATGACTGCAAGAAAAGGTAGTTCATCACTGTTCAGCAACATGAAATCTTGTTTTCAACATGTGTCTTTAACACTAACATGTCATAAAGAAGAGGGTTTGGGCACCTCAGTACAGATAACCTGGTGGATGCATAGACTCTTCTGTTAATCTTTGCTGGCCTAAATTGGGGTGGAGTCATTTTTTTCTTTCATATTTGACTTGACTAGAGTGGTTATCATCTCATGGGTTTCTGTCTTACCCTGTTAACCTCTTTCTTTGTGCCCTGGGTAGAGATTTTATTTTTTCTGTGCCTTCCTGACTTTATATATTGTTGACTTTTTCAGCTTCAATCCTGGGGTATATAAATCCCAAGTTGGTCACCTTTCAGAGTCTTCCTATATTTGTTTAATATATAAAATATCCATGGATTTTAGATATAATTTGTGGGAGAAATAATGAAAACTGTGTATACTCTGTCTTCTCAGAAACTAGTATCTTCTTTTGAGATGGAGGAAGGGTAGAGTAAAACGACTGTATTTGCAGATCCCTAGGTAATAGCAGAAATGAAACTGGGAATTTTTGCTTTAATTCCATTCTTTCTAACACACTATACTAGTATGCTTACTCTGTGTTTGAATCCTGAATACATTTCTATCTATTTATTAGAAAAAAAAACTAGTGAATTATTACCTGAGAATTTTGTACATCTTATCTAACCACAATAAAATGAAAAGTCAAAACAAATGCCATCATTTACTTGTCCACAAATTCTGGTCTATTCCTACTATAAATCAAATGCATATGCAAAAATTATGAACTATTGAGACATAGAGCAACATCTAAAATCTCAAGAACACTATACTTAGTAAAAGTATATAATGTAAAATACCACTGGCATGATGTTTTAGAGTTAGCAAAATTAATATAGATTGAAAAAAATCATTAGTGATAGCTTGAGATGAAGAAATTACCTATAAGAGAGCATGAAAGAATTCCTGGGTTTACAATCAGATATGGATTAGACATAAGTATAAATTCATAACATTTACCAAATATACTCTTAAAACTTGTTAAGTTTATTATATGCAAAGTTATCTCAAAAAATTGATGTAGGACAAAACAAAACAGTTTTTATATTTTTAATTTTGCTCTTGTGGTTCCCAAAACAATGTAATCATGGGAAATGTAGCATAATGGAACTCAAGTCCCTGAAAATAGATTTCAATACTTGGTGAAGTAATCTAGGAACGTAGTTAGAATAATGGGGTTCAGCATCTACTGAAGACCACATAGTCCATATCATCTGTGCTTAGATAAGTAGACTCCACTTTCTCTGGGTGTGATTATGGAGATTTAGAGTGACTGTCCAAGAAGAATGCTGAGAATAAAAAGTATGGAACATCTCTGTACAACTGAATGTCTTGTATATGTCTCATATTTACAACTTCATAGACACAAATGAGTAAAATGCAAAATAACTCAGTGTGAAAAGGCAACCTTTATTTCTTCTGTGAAGGCTGAATTGATAAGATATTATGAATTAAATTATGAATTTACAAATGACCTGTCTCTGGTTGCACAATATTTGGGAGCAAAGACTCTCCAACAAAATGTTTTTTTTTTCTACAACCTAGGACTCTCCTGTGGAGGGAAAGTCAGTACTGTCACTGTCTCTTAGTAGTAAGGGTGCAGGTCAATGTCCATTTATAGGACAGAAACTGAACTGGGGATGATCACTGTGATCAAGGAATGGAATCATTACCACTCTGTGTCCATGTTCCTGAGTGCCCACAGATCAAAAAAACAATGTTCTTTTCCCCAAATCAGAAAGTGTGTGAATCATCACTTCACTAGATGAGTAATAACTGATATTTTAGTTAATGCCAGCTTATCCATACCATGAAATGAATGGTAAGGAAGGGGCAGTAAGTAGCACTTGCAAATTGAGTTCAAAAGATGCAACAGTGAGAACCTGTGCAGCTTTTTCTTTAACTGAGTGGAATTCCTTTTCTAAGCTATATATTCCAAGGATTCTTGTCCCATTGTGTCAAAAACACTGATCTACCTGATAATATTTAGAAAAAGAGTTTTTAGCATGTTGAACTTCTTTAGAAAATAATTCTGCTTCTGGAGCTGCAGTTGATAGGGTCACTGCTGCATAATAATGCCATATTGTCAAACTCCAATTTCAAATCACACCCTGAGGTTAAGAAATGTCCTAATTATTCATGAAGCAATATCATATAAGAAAAATGAATTTACAATTCCATGCTTGTCCAACATGGTCAGGCTTTGACTTGCAGACTTTCCAGGTTTGTGAAGGCACACACAGACACATGTGCACACCTAAGCATATCACACCACTCACTGCTATAATGGTATAAAACCTGCTTGCAGTCTGTATGCCATAAGTATTTATGAACCTGGCACTTTTGCTACCAATTAATCATCCAGATTTCCCAAACCTCTCTGGTAGGAGGCTGAGAAACTTACCAAGTTTCCTAGTGAGTTATGTGTGATTTATTTCTTTGTTTTAATTACCTTTGTCTTCTCTCTTAGTTTTTATTACCTTTGCATGACAGAACCCACTTTTTTCACTGTATCTCTGAGCAAGATCAAGAAAGTTGGTCCTAGTTGCTATTACCTATTGGGGATCAGGTACAACAAATTAAACCTATGTTTTTAATGTCTTTGATATTTATTTTTACTTTAACAAAATCCTACCCAAAAAGCTTTGTCATTCCTGTTTGGTAACATACATCATGGTGATCTCTCTTGCTGTTGTGGGGAACGAGTAATCAATAGCGTTCTCTATGTCTCTGATCTGGCATTCTAACAGAGGGCAAGGAGATGCCTGGAATTCAGAAAAGTCATCAGCAAATGGGAACTCAGGGTCAATTCTCAAAGTGGGAGTTGGAAGTGATAGGAATGGAGGATTGGGTCTGGAAGAATAGGGACCCTAAAATACGACTCACATCTCCTGAAGGTGTGTCTTAAAACTATTTGACCAGGAGGTCAGAAGGTAAAGTTTGGGGTTTAAATGAGTAAGGAAAAAACACTTCCCCCATGGTTTTGGGAATGCTGTTTCTTCCAGTTTGGAGTGAATACATCAGGAGAGACCACCAAGGAAATATGATAGTGTGAGTAAGCGCCTGCCACCAGCACTTGATTCTGAAACAAAAACAGAGTCTGAATTAGGTCTAGGCATCTTTGAAGAGCAAAGTGCAGGTGTTTTGAATGACTCACCTGCTTGTTCATGATTCATCTATTTTCTCATCTTCTTTCTGAAAAAAAAAAAAAAAAAAAAAAAAGAATGAAATTTCATTGCACTGTGGCCGGTCTTTATTTGTGTGTTGCTCTTCAGGAATCAGTGGCAGTTCCCATCTATCCTGTATGGTCTCTGGTAGGTAAGCTTATATCTTAGTAGGAGATGGCATTTGGTATTTAACAGCTTACATTTTGTGAGAGCTTAGCATTGATAAATTGAATTTATTTATTTAATGATATGCTATTCTGACAGTGAATATTATATTTTAATGATCTGTGAGGCTTCTGCCTGTTTTTTTTTTGATAAATTGAATTTAAAAATAACATCAATCATAAGTGAAGACAGCAGTTTATACAGACTATGTTGCAGCTTTACTATTTTACTATTTTCCTATAAACAAATAATAGACTGGATATGGCATATAATTTATATGGCATATAATTTATAATTAGACATAATTACATTGATGATATAATCTGGAAGCATAAGAATATATACTTGAAAAGATAATTTGGGATTAATTAATTAAATTTCCTGTTTTGGGATTTGAGATAATTATTCTGTCAATTCCGTTTCATGTTATGTTCTAAGGTATAAGACCCTATGGCCATTTCTCTGATCTGAAAATTATTTTCAATTAAAGCAACTAATAATAAGTAATGGAAATTAGTTGAGCATGAATTCTGCCTGAGCCCTGAGAACTGTCAGTTGTTGCTGGGCAGCCTCAACTTGAAACACCAAGCTTTGTTTACTTTCAATGATGTATATTGCGATATTAATAATTGCTTCCAGTGACATAAGACATGATTCACTCAATAACATCGAGGATAAATGGCACATTTTGATGGAACAAAATGTGTGTTCTAAGAAAGGAATACACAGGAGTCTCTTTGAACAAAAGCAAACCAAGAGAGAATCATCAAGTCAATAACAAAATACCCATGGGTTAGTTAGTTCTCCTTGGTCAATTTATCAGGCATCTGGAGAAAAAAGATATCAGGGTTTGGTATGAAATGGAACTTCAAGAATATTGAATACTTGCATTGTATGAAATCCAGGAATCTTATTCATCCATTTCTGTACCTGTCACATTTTAGATTTTAAATGTCCTGTGCAGTTATAAATCATGTTAAAGTACCCCATACACATATCCTTTACCCTTGTTGGTTTATGTATTTATTTACACTGTTACAGTCTCCATAGGTAAGATTCACACTTAAATCAGTAGATTTTATTAAATCAGATGGGCTTCCAGAATGTAGGCCTTATCCAGTTATTTGACGGCTTGAGGAGAACAAAGAGGCATAATCCTCCCAAACTGGAATTTCTCTAGAATCTGTTCCTAGATGAGTTCTGGAGTGAAATTTATGCACATTTTCAAAATTAATGGATACAGACATAATTCTCCAAATTTATTTCTATTCTTTCATCCTGGTAGAATGGGAGCACAAGTGTTGAAAAATAACTGATGTCATTGCTTAAATATCACAAATGTCCTAAAATTCTCACTGCCATTCTAGAATATATGAGAATAAAGCTCTCCTAAGCTACTTTCACTTTAATTCCTATTCCTCATAGAAGGATCAACATAAACTGATACCTAGCCTCAGATTCTTCAGGGCAGGGAATCAAGTTCCTGTCAAATGTGGGAAAGTTGGGCACTGTGATGTTTGAAGAAGAAAACTTAAAATATAAATTTATATAAACAAAAAATATTTAATGGTTCTCATCCTTCTCTCCCTCCACTTATCCACCTCAATTCTAATATATTTTCACCCATGTGGAAGTAACAGTAGAACTTCCATGTCCTCTGTCAAAAGCTGTTATTTCAATCTGAGATGCTTCTTTTGTGTTTAAAAAACACATTATCCTTCACAGCCCAGATCAGGCTTATGCTGTCTTTCTCTGATAGTCTAGGGACTGTAGATAGTCTTTATTATAGTCTGCTACCTTCGGTAGCAGACATGGTTCCTTGCTTCCATTATACCCATTATCCCTTTGTCGTCCCCATTACCGTATGTAGGCTTTTCAGAAAATATTATTTGTGTAAGACTTGCAGGGGAGAGATGAAGTGGTCATTGTTTATGCTCCAGAGTTTAGGCAGTACAGATACTGTTCTAGCTGTCCTGTGTGTTGTCTCTGCCTGTTTGGTCATCTTTGCTGGCTTATGGCTTCTGGGTTTCAATCAAATTGCTTCCTTTAGCTTCATTGATTTCTGAGCAGAGGGCATACATCATTCCTGGGTCAAGGGCCCTACCTTTTTCTTCAGCTCTCCCCATTATTTAGCTTTTAGGCAGTGAGAAACAGGTGAAGGAGGACCTTTATTCTAGTAGGTTACATTTGTATGGTTGCTGTTTGTCCCTGGTATCACCCATGTCACACCTAACTTTCCCCTCTCTCTGATGGTCAGGCTGACTTCAGGCTTAGAACCAACCCTGGACATAGTATCATTAGCATCTCTTATAGTTGCAGATGATCTGCTTCATGACTGTCTACTTACTGATACACTTAGTAAAAAATTACTCAGAACATCAGTGTGCTCAACTAAGAGACAACATTTCCTGTAGTTCATTGCAGTTACACCAACCAATGAGTGGGTATCACTGGGTGGACCTTTTGGAAAATAGAGAGGGGTATTCCTTTTGCTCCTTAACCTTATCTTTTTTCCTCTCTGAAAACCTCAGCAGTAACACTGTGACCTTGAATAAGAAAGACACAACTAAGGCGATAAAGCAGAAGTAATGAAGGAACCTGGGCTGAGAGCCCTGGAAGCCCTTGAGGGTGAATGCTGGACATCTTTATAGAATGAAAGAAATTCATAATTTAAAAAATCCACCAAAGTAGGGACTCTATGGTGACTAAATATTATTCTCCTATTAATTTAGCAAAAATACTTTCCTTTTTTTTTTTAATGCGAACACTTGCCTTTTAAAAAGCATGCTTATGCATGTGTACTTCTGGCTAAGAACATGCACTTGTATCTTATGCACTTCTATTTGTATATAGCACATAGTAGGCATACAGGAATATCTTTTGACTATAACTTATCCAAATATTGGCATTATTAATTTTCCTTGAATAAACTGAAGTCCACTGAAAAAGGAAGCAATTTGCAAATCTCACATAGTGGAAACACCTGAATTCTTTTCTGCCCCACCCATCTTTGAACTGTCCTAGAAAGAGTTCAATTATATTTTAGATTTACTTCAGGCTTTCACATTGGCCCATTTGTACTTACTTCTTACTGACTTTTGTGGAATTTTTTTAAGCCGTTACAATATGAAACCATGTTGACCTGACTGAACTATGGTTTTTTGGGAAGAACAAAATCTGAGCATGGGGAAGAACAAAATCTGAGCGTGGTCTGGTATAGCCAGTCTTCCATCAGGTCACTTTCAGAGCAGAGGAGGCTGCGACCTGGCTCAGCAATCGAGGCATTTCCAGAACACTACGTCCATCTGGCTCGACCTGGACAGTCCCACAGAAACTCTGGGAATGTTCATGACTCAATCCAGGTGTCTCTCTCCTTACTCAGTGGGTAAGGAGAGAGAACCCTGCAAATATGTGTGTTATTAGTGTTTACTTAATATTTTTATGCTTGCCATGTCTTCTCCAATCCTAGGATTATGCAACTATTTGACTTTACATTTTCTAGTTACTAACAGTTTCACTTTTCGTACATAATAGTTAATGTGCTAAAAAATTATGTTGGTATATGGAGAGAGGATTTAAAATTTTCCTCTAAATAATCGAGCAAATATTCCTTATTTAATAATCCTCAGTTACCCTTTGGAAGTTTTCTTTGGTGTATGTTAAAGTAGACTTGACAGTATATTGAAGCAAAGAAAGATAATACATTTGTCATTGTCAAAATGAGAAAGTAAAGATAGGGCTCGAGTATTTGATTCACCTCCACCTCCAAATACATACACTGTATAGATAATATGGGAACAGAATTCTGGTGATTTTGATCACTAAAACTGAAGTTAATAGTGTTGTTTATGTGTATTTATTATGCTATTATGTTGTTGCCTCTCATATCCCATATATATATCCTTTAAATATATATGTATATATATATATTTAATTTTACTGATGTGTGGTTTTTGATAGTTGTGAGATGGTGTGTTAACTTAGCTGGGCCACAGAGTGCTCTGATATTCATCAAACATTCTGGGTGTTTCTGTGAGCATGTTTTAAAATATTTATTTACTTTTTTATTATTTATTTTTAATTAATTTATTTACATTGTTATAGTCACCATATATAAAGCTAACATTTAAATCAGTAGATTTTATATAAATGAAACTGGCCTACAATATGTGGACTATATTCAATTAGTTGAATATTCAATTAGTTGAAGGCTTGAACAAAACAAGGAGACAGAATTCTCCCAAGCAATGAAGAACTTGCTCACAGACTTTGTTTGGATTTTATCTGAAACCTCGCTTCTTTCTGGTTCTATAACATACTGCCTTACGTGTACTAGAACTACAACACTGGCTCCAGTGTTGGCTCGCGCAGTAGATATTGGATCTGTCAAACCCCATATTGTGCCAACCAATACTGATAATAAATCTCCTTACCTATCTGTTAATAGACAGCTATCTATTTTTGGATAGTTAGGGAGGGTGATACCAACAAACAAACAAACAAACAAATAAAAAAATAAAACAAATAAATAAATAAATAATGGCCAAGATACCCAGGACACCAGGAAATACTTACTAGAACCCATAAAGCCTGGGAATAGCTCAGAGGAGCACAGGCTGTCTCCCACCTCAATCTACACATGCTGAGAAAACCTGAGGTGAGCAAGAAGCTGCATAAAGAAGAAGGCTGACACCCCTTCCTTCCCGCCTTACCCAACCTGCTGCTACAGCTGATAAAAGTACACCCAGAAACTAAGTAGAAGTGGGAGTGGCTTAGAAATTATTGTCTTGACCAATAAACCAACACCTCAGGAATGTTTGCACATCAAATCTCTGAAAGGGATGGAATGAAGAGTCCGCTGCACCTCATTTAAAACAGGATTAAATTGCTTTTCTTTGCAGTTGTTCTTCTTTGGACTCTGTTCACCCAGACTTCTTCCTGGGTGTACCATTTCTAAATAAACTTTGCTTTTGTTTCTGCTAAGATGTAGCTTTGAATTTTTTCACTTCCATTGTTAAGGACCAAGGAACTCTAAACCCAGACACCCTTAAGAAAGCCTAAACCTGTAAATTCTGTCTATCTACCTATTATATATTGGTTCTGTTTTTCTGGTGAACCTTGACTATATTTTAAAGCTATTTATATTACTTTTAATCTTCCATCTAGCCTTCAATCAAAAATATTTTTATTAAAGTGAAATACACATAATATTTTTCATTTTAAAGTCTATAACGCACTGCATTTATATACTGAAAAAATATTTGAGATGTTTGTCTGTTAATATCATATGTTGGTCCAGAGATTTTGAACATAAACTTTTTAATTTTCAGTATCGGTGTTATTATGTTTATAAAGATGTGGTTAAAGTTTTCCATGATCTACATTCCATTCTGCATATCATTTCCATACTTTTGTATGAAAAAACCATTTGGACCCTAAGATTTTTTAAAGAGATTAAAAGAGATAATTGTTTGATATTAGAATATAGAAGCATTCATGATGTTCTTTATTTTAGATACGTAATATCCAAATATGTAATACCTCTAATAAAATTATGCTATTGTATTTTATTTTTTTACTGTTTATACTTTTAATCATTTATTGCTTTACTATACAAAATTTACTTCTGTTTCAGTCCGGATTAAGAAAGAAACAATACTACTATATGCTATATGGAATGAAGCATTCATTTGGGGATCATTGTGGGGCTGGTGGAGAGGTATTTAAATCACTGTCTCTATATGTGATTTCAAGATAAATCAGTCTAACCTGTAGTTGTGAAAGAGGGCAGTGATGCAGTTCCTAAACAAGTTGGCATTGACCCTGTACCTCGGTACCCTTTGGAGGCAAATTCACTGGAAGTAAAGCAATAAGAACTTTCAAAGATGAAAAGAAGACGGTGTAGTGACAAGATTCTAAATATTTCAAGAATAACAATGCAGTACATCAGCTAGCTTTTAATTTTTTTTTATTATTACGACAGAAGTTTATTTGTTGAGAATATTAAAGTAAGAATAAGAAAAATACAAAATAATTGTGTAGTGAAGAACTACTTAATTAGAAATACACAGGAATAAATATTGACAGAGAAATGAAGGATCTTTGGCATATTGGTAAGTAGTGACTTAGCCTGATACAAGGACCATATAGTTGTCATAAAGAATTAACTCAGCAGTTCTCAACTATAGGTAACTTTAGACTCTGGGGGTCATTTAGTAATGCCTGGTGACCTTTTATTGGTTGGAGTGTGTCTCATATACAGAAACTAAGGATGCTGCTAAACCACCCCAGTTAACCCACTCACTACACAAAATTGTCTGGCCCAAAATGTCAATCATAGAGGGATATTGAAATATTGCCTTAGAGAACAATCAGGCATAGAAGGTAGTATAGTGTAGGATAGGAAGTAATTAATCACATAAATAATATTTTCATATGTAGTGCTGTTGCTAACTAGCACATCACATTTAGCTATGTGGGTAGCTTCTTTTTTTCCCTGGCAACTCTTTCTCATTCCCCATTCCTTCTAAGCATA
>PVHY01008241.1:0-62749 GCA_004024945.1 Uropsilus gracilis
TGGTTATTTTCTTAATGTTTTCATTTGCATTTCTTTTATTTCCAGTTCTGTTAAGTGTTCATTTATTTCTGGATTGTTATTTCGACTTGATTTATGGTAGGTAGAAGAGTAACTTTTAAAAATTTTTCTTATATCTTGCAAATGTTCACATTTGTTTATAGTACTGTTATTTTAGGTAAAATTTTGTTGTCAGTTCAGCTACAGTTTCTGTTGTGGTTATGAAAATCCTTTTTTTCAGTGTAGAATATGAGGCTAGGATCCAACTTTATTTTCTTTACAGATGATAACCTCTCACCTACCCACCCATTTTAATAACTCTGCCAAGATGCCTTTTTGAGAAGAGTCTCAAAGATAGCACCTAAATGGTCTATCTACCACTGGCCCTTGAGGGCCAGTGATTTGTCAGTGCCTTTCAAGCACTGACCCAGATCTTGTTTTTTATTTATTTTGTTTGTGTTTAAGATCTATTGAGATATAATTAACATATAACATTGTGTTAATTTATACTGTACAGTATATTTCTTGTGTAAATGTTCTGCACTCACAGCTAGCTGTCTTTCTTGCACCCACCTTTTGGGCCTCCCCAGTGTGGAAGACAGAACTAGGGAATATGCAGCAGGACAGAATGTGGCAGCGTCTCTCTCTTCAAATATTGGAGTTGGTCTCTCAAAGAGAACAAGTAGAATTACTGACTAGAGGGAAGGTGAGGTCCACCCATCCTACCAGCGCAGCCCTTGGGGCTCACACAAGGAGATCGGGAGGTGTCTGGGGAATGCCTCACGCATCTGCAGGGACGCACTAGCACTCTGACACTAGTTCCTTTGCACACATGGGTCAGACTGGGGTCTCTGTACTACCACCGATCAGATTTTAGAAGCTGGGGTGGGGGTGGGGGGGCGGCACTCACAAATGGCTTGAGCCCTCAGAGTTCTATCTTCTGTCTATTCATCCTCTGGGCACTTTCCCCAAGGCACAGCTGGCCTTGAGCTTTCCCACTAAGGAGTGGCCCAGGCAGCCAGTGACCACATGGAAAACCTAGTCTGTGGTTTTGACACTGATGACTCTCAGGAAGATGGAATATGCTCAGAAGGATTGTATGCACTGCTGAGATTTATGTTCCTAGTCATTTACAAGGAAGCCCTGGATTGCTTGGAGTATGTGATGTCACCCAGTGTGCTTTAGAGTAAGAATTCATTGTACTTTCTAGATTCAAATTGAGTACAGTAAAAAAGTTAATTTGCTTTATAACCATTATCTGCCTCAAATTGAGAGATAGAAAATTTAGAAGTAGTTGTTGCTATTAACAAGAAAAAAAAAAGGAAAAATAATTCATGCAATTAAGCATTGAAGTATGGTGGTGACAGCTTATTTAGGATTCAGACACAGCTGGTGCCAGTTCTGCTTTTGCCACCTCTTACCTCTTGCCCTGTACTAGCAATAGTGACTGCTTGTCTCTGAACCCCTCATTCTTATCTTGGAAGAAAGTTGAGAGGGTGATGGTGTATGGCATTGACTCAAGAATGGTGTTGTTATTAATGACATGGAAAAAGAATTGTCAGCCAAGAGCAAAATGTACTTCCTTTGGATAATTAAGTTCCTGAACTAAAGCTGGTTGCAATTACTATAATGTAAATTACCCAAATCTGTTTGGACTTTAAAAGTTTCTTTATATCTAGTTGATCAGTAAGAGTTTGGAGTTTGAGGTGACTCAATGGTATTAAATCCGTGCCTAATGAGTAGAAATAATGTCCCCAAAGTTGGGAACATCGGGTGCCCTGGTCTGTCAGCCACTCCACCACAATGCTACTCTAAAATACTGGCGATGGGGAGTCACCTTCAGGCTAAAATTAAAAGATGTGACAGTTTTGTTTTGGAAAAATCGATTCATCGATATGTTTTTTTCCACAACTATAAAAAGCATTTCAAAATGAAACAAAATAAAGTAGTAAAAAATCTTGGTATGTATTTTTTCCTTGGATAATAAGGTGCTCATTCATGTCCTCTTGGAAAAAACTATTTGTGCTCTGGTCAAGGTGGCTTACTCTCTTTTTGTGTCAGAGGGCTTTGGAATTAGAAGTTATTTGTATTTTCCCTGGGAGTGTCCACTTTGGGAAGAAAGAAAATTATATGCCTGAAGAATACGGTTGGCCAATTTATTATTGTTTATGTCTGTGCTAGGCCCAAAAGGAAATACATAGAATTTGTCTCATTTTTTTTCTGGGAATTATAGTGTCCCATTTTGTTTTATGATAGAATAATATTCTTCCTACTGTTTTATTGTGTTCAGGGGTGAATTCTTTAAGCATGGCTCACAATCTGAACCAAACCACATACATGTGTCAGAAATGGAGAAAAAGAAAATAAATTACAAGTCCTTCCTTACAAGAGGTTCTTAATAAATGTCTTCCCTCTTCTGAAAAACTGCTTAAGAGTGTTTTATTTCCTCAAAATTTTTAATTTTTGGAAATTGTCTACAAAATTAAAGTTTATTGAAATATATGTTTATATGAAATTATTATATGAAGCCATTTCATGTTCGTATGGATTTATTCCTATATACAGTATAGAAAAATCAGTATCTAAGTCACCTGGGATATTATATAGTAAGAGACTGTCATAATAAAAAGGGTGCCCACAGCTTGGATCAAAAGGGTTTTTGATGGACCCATAAAATAAGTTGATTTTTAAGGTGTGAATAGTAGAATGAGAGAGCTCTCTTTAAACCCAGTATTGGCAGAATCATTTCATTCATTTGTTCTAGGTGCCCTCTCCTGGTCATTGTGAGTAAGAGTTTAGGATTCTAGTCTTCCCAGATTCTACTTCAGTAGGAAACATTACATAAATATGTGTGTGTATATATGTGTGTCTATATACACACATACAGCCATACATGCATTCCATGTTGACCTTAGTAGTTGGAGGCAAAATCTGAAGATAAGTGATTTTTAATTGTAGGAGTTGCTGTTCATGTCTCTCCCTCATAGTTTGATCAAGTGTCATTTGATTAGCTTTGTACGCAGGTAGTCTTTTATTTCTTCCTTGATGTGCTCGTCATCTCATGACTTGTCCATCTGTCCAAGCAGGTGCTCTGTATGCCTGCTGGTGCATTCCAGGCTTGTGTGTAGCACTGGAAGTCATCCAGGGACCGGAGCAGATCCAGAAGTGGAAGCTGCCTCCTCTCCTACACTAAAATTACAGCTGTGTTTGTATGAGTACAGGAGCACAGACCTCCAGGTAGAGCGTGTCACCCTGGTGTGTTTGAGTATTAAACTAACTGTGAAATCACTAATTTCACTTGCTTTAAGGCAAGTTTTTGGCATCAGAATCAGAAATTACGGAAAATTTATTACTGAAAATTTCTATCTTCAGGTACTTGGTTAAAAACTGATTGAAAACTCTCATGTCTCTTTTTCAACAGAAAAACAGAACTTAACATTTTAGAGTTGGGAGTAACAGCAGTTACTAGCCTGGTTTCTGTACTAGGTAGAGGGCAAATGAGCATCAGGGGTTTTTAATATCATTTCACCATTGGCCTCTATGACCAGCACCTGTGGTGTTGTGCCCTCCCCATGATTGTACACACCTGGCCCAGTGGGTGTGCACATGTGTAGGTGGGTTCACCTGGGTTCAGGGGGTGGAAATAAAGAGGCAGCGTCAGCCTGAGGAAGAGGAGAATTCAGAGGAACCAGAGTGGCCACTCAAGTGGCTATTTCTTTACTGACTGTTTTTCCTCCTGTTCATTATGAGAACATCTAAGGACTCCCCCACATTCTGTTAGAACCAATGATGAACCTATCCAGATTGGGATGGTTGCAAAGCACAAAAAATATGTTAAGTATATTCTGAGAAATGGAGTGAATGTATCCCCCGCAAAGACAGTCTTGCTTACTGAAAATATTTGGTTCATGCTGGTGGGACTTGGGAAAGGGAGGGCGGGTGAGGTCAGTGCTGACAGGCTACTGTATATGCCACTTGCTGTGGTACATGTGAGTTCTGTCTCTGATGAAGGAGACTTGTCTTTACTCAGCACCCGTGGGGCATAGCAGGTTCATTTATTACTCTGTCAGATGGGGAAAATCAAATCCTAGACCTGACAGTAGCCTCACACTAAGTCATAAATATATTTTTCATTGTACCATTGTACAATTGTATTTTAACCTTTACCTGTTAGACACTAGATCAAAGCTACAAGCTCATCATTTGTTTTTATTGATTGATTCCACATTTTAAAATACTCAGCTTATGAAGATATCTTCATCTTCAAATAGCACATTTCTTTTGCACATCTTGGCATATTGAGACTCTAGCACAGATTTCATAGTTGCGTATTTTTCTCACTTAGATTTTGAAGATAATTGTATGTTTTCCTAACTGCAGATACCCCTCATGTTTGCCACACTGTTCCTGGTACAGAAAAGCTCAATTAATATTTGTTAAATGAATTAATGAACAGAAATTGTCTAAATTTGTTATGCCTGCAATGATGAGACAAGATAATTTCTTTAATTACTATAAAAATGACTACTAGGAGTAAATTATAAATAATGACTGGAATAGTTATGGGAACATACTCATTATTTTTAGATTGACTGTGCTTTAATACTGTCCCAATAATTATTTCTTCTTATTTAAAAAAAATGAATTAGAAACATAAGTTTCATTTTGCTTAAAAATAAACTAGAAAAATGGAAACAAAAAGATTTCTATTATGGAAATTTTCAAAGATAAAATAGATGTAAAGAGTAATGGAATGAGCATCCAGTTACTTACCAACCAGCTTCAACAGTTATCAGAAATGGCCAATTCTATTTCTTCCACATTCCCTACTCCACACTCAAGGAATTCTTTTAGGAGATACCAGTTTTACTAGATTCCATAAGAAATATTTATTTGTAAATACTTGAAAACAAACACATTTTTAATGAAAAACATTTTCAGAAAGATTAGATTCAGGAATATTTCTCATCATAGTGAAATACTAAGTAGTTGTTAGCCCTAAAAAGTACTTTCATATCTTCGGTATAATCAGTTCTATTCTACATTCAAGCAAAGAGAAATTTTTAAAGCTTTTTTTTTTTTTTACTTTTAACTTGTATCGCTGAATTTAGAATGTGTCAGTCATTCAACTAGATTGACTTAAAACCTTTTTAACTTTAAAGTTTTACATCAGAGCTAAGAATATTTGCCAGTTACTATAACTTTCAGGGTGGAATTGTTAATACTTGCTTCTATAATGGGAAGTCCAAATCAAATTATATATCTTTCTTAAACTAGCCAGATTGATTTTTTTTCACAACTTATGGAAACCATTTTTGAGAGTTATGTCTAGTGTGTATGTATCCATGTGCGTTTGCTTGTGATGAAACGCCTTAGAATTGTGAGAAAATTCTGTAGCTTGTTGATTTGTCTGTCCATACACACACATACTCAGCTGTATTTGCTAAACTATTAAGATGCATGCAGGTATATTAAAATATCTGTAACTATAAGGCTCTAGACTGTGTTCTGGCTGCAGAGGCCACCTGGGTCTCCTCATGTACCATCAGCTAGAGTTTGAGGGTTAATCCAGCGGAGAGCCTGGGTGACCTCTGATAGTCCAGAGTTTGGCACTCCCCTGTCTGGTTGGAAGGTGTCCCTGATTGTTTTTCAAGCACTTGGAGAAACTGCTCATGTTTAGCAGATGGCATAAAACCGATGCAGGGAGAGCTCCAAGGTGGCACGTAGCAGTCAGAGGATACAAAGTAGAATAAAGGATAACAGAAAATAAGGACTAATCCCAGAAAAGCAGGACAGTGCTAATTAGAAAGCCTGGAGAAGAGGTCCCTATGCACATAGAAGAAACAGAAATTTCCCTGTGTTTCAAAGCTAGAAGATCAGGTGGGAAATAGATTACCAAGAGAGTAATAAAAGGAACCAAAATGGGGTGGAATAAAGAGAGCCTGTACTGAACACTACAAGGCTCGTATGTGGAAGCCAAGTTGATGCTGTTGATCAAGGTGGGTGCTGCTGGACATTGTAAAACAAATTACTGTGTAATGAAGTGTGAATTTGCCAGGAATGGTTTTGTAAAAGACTCTTAATTCATCGCCATACTTTACTGTCAACATAACCAGTATTTTCCATTTCTCTCCATGAAACACGGTGATTGGTGCCCACAGCGTCATGAATGTTCAAAGTTGGTGGCTTTTCTCTAGTCTGCATGCTCTGCTAGGTAAGAAACATTTTTTCTAATATGAGTTAGTTGTGTTAGTTATTAATTCCCAAATTCATTGATACCAGTTGTACTTATAACTTTATATGTGCGTACTTATGAAAAATAATAAAATATGAGTGAAAAGGAAAATATTTGCTTCTGTGAAAATTAAACTGAAAGTTTTCTAAAAGATTTGATATGGATGTATCATTAAAAACTATTGGTGACTGTTAACAATTGGGGGAGTACTCTATTACTTTAAACTAGAAGGATTTTATACTGAGATAACTTTTGAGTACTCTCAAGATCTCAGTCTGACTTAAAGGAATAAAAAGTACAAATGATCAGTAATGTGTAAAGAAAATTTTGGTTTTTTAGATGAGAATATATTCAATTATTCAATCTATTGGCTCTACACCAGAAGATTGTGAATGTGTAGTTATTTACACAATGGTGAATAAATATGCATTTTAAAGTTGAAATTAAAAGTAAAATGTTTGCAATTTTTTATGAATAAGTGTTTCAACCAATTATTTTTAGTTAATGTCCAACTACTGATCCACTTTGCATCAGGATTCATACATATGTGGCTATTAGACTCAAATATAAGTTACATTATGTACAAAAATCTGTTCTTTTTCTAAATGTTCTACACAGATTTATTTAATAGTCTCACAGAATACAGTATGAGACTTGTATAAACTTTCCTGATGTCTTCATTCCATGAGCATTATTCATATTGGAAAGTCAGAATAAGAATCTAATTCTCTCGTTCTCCCCTTGGTGAGAGAAAGTATTAGTAGAAAGTGAAGTCATCCAATGAGACATCATTACCCAGGTGAGTCTCATTTTGTTCAAAACAGCAGTTCAATTGCTGAGATAGGGAAGTGATCCCTGGACTGAGATCCCACTGGGCTACCACAGACTCAAGCAATCCCCAGCTTCAGCTTCCCAGGTAGCTGGGATTACAGGTGCGTGCCACCACGCCCAGCTATTTTTTGGAACTAGGTCTCACTATGGGCCCCAGGCGGGACTCGAACCGCAATCCCTAGCCCCGACCGCTTCATAGGCTGAAGCTTACAGGCACGAGTCACCGTGCCCGGACAAGTTTCTAGTTTTTTTTTTTTTTTTAAATCAGGATTAATTTTCACTTTAAAAATCTTTCTTTCTGCCCACACTGGCATCTGGATAAAAGCCAGCCTTGTAGCAAAATTGGACGGGCCATCTCTTCATTATGCCACCCTCTGATCTTCGCCAGGATTTGCTGACATTCTCTCATCTTACTGGGAGGGCTGAGCTGGTGTCTGCTGAGTTTTGGACAATCTTGTATACTGGTGCTGTGGTCGTGTGAGGCGGTCACAAATCAGTGATCATGGATATAGGCATTGACTTATTTACTCCTTGGTTTGCTGCCTCTGTTCTTGAACCTTTCTACCTCACACACAACCCCCTCACCCCCTCAGCCACAATCCCCCAGCCCAGAAGCTCTAGAACCTTTGTCTGCTTTCTCCACACCTCACTGTGGAGTGTATGATTTTATGAGGGAGTTGCTTGAAGTTCCCCACTCAGCCACTTCTCTTCCTGTCTCATCCTGTGCTCCAACACCAAAGTGCACATGTGACTTTGCTAAGGGATTAGTCTCCCTAACTGGTTTAATGGATATTAATCCCCACTTCTGGTGCTCTTGAATCAGTCCAGTTTGATGTGTATCTTCTTTTCCCTCAGGGACACTGACCTGAGAGGGGAACTAGAATATATGCATAGAACCTCTTGCCCAACTCTCTCTCTCTTCTTGGCTCTGTTCCAGGATAACTGGAAAATATCATCTTATTTCTACTATATGGAATCTTTCCCTAGACAATATTTTCATCTCTGCCTTCTAATAGCTAATAAATTTTCATATTATATAATTGATATATAAAGGAAAGTCTAGAATTTAAAAAACTGTTTCAAAAAATTCACATTAGCTATATTCTCCCCTGCCTTCTTTAAACTTTCTTTGTTCTTTCTGGATATGCATCTGCTCAAAGACATTTTTTGTTCTGATTCATGGAGTAACAGTAAAAGATTACTGGGAAACTGGGTTCCTATGTGAGAACTAAATGGAATGAAAAAGTGAGTAAAAAAACACCAAGGGGTAGAACCTATCGTATCTCTAAAAGAGATTCTGCTTACATAAATGCCCTAGTTGTAGACTAGAGAACAGGAACATAGCTCTTGATTCTCAGCATACGTCCTCCCCCTTCCATGTCAAGTGTCAAACTCAAAGTTGTTTTAGTAATCTCTTCTTGGTCTCTTTTGCCCAGTTAAGTGCAGACATAAAGAAAACAGTGCCACAGACAGGTGTTTCCTCATATAATATGACAGCCACTTCACTGGGTCCTTTCCAAAGAGAAATTGACAGAAACACTGGTGAACCAACATTCTCTCAACTATAAAGACATGATTAAGGCAATGAGATAATGAGGAACTTCCATCTACCTATTGCCTCTATGAATAGATAGGCCTTTAAAAAAATGCTTGTATTTCCTTTTGATTTCCTGTTCACTCTTTCATGTATTTGAACCATAAGTCAGTTTCCTACTAAAGCTTTATGGTCAGTTACACTGTATTTGTTAATGTTAAAAACTCAGTTTTAATGCAGAGTGAGTCAGGACCATTTTCACACAAATTGGCATTTGAGCACATTAACCAAATATAAGGGAATGCAAAATGAATATTCACCTGGAGAAAAATAGTGAGAAGTAAATAAGCCTCACATGTATATATAAATTTGTAAATTTCTAAAAATTCTCCTTTTTATTTATCTGACATCAACAGATATTTGGGAACATACAAGACCCATATCTCTGGTGAAGGTGAAGGTGCCTACCCCTCTTTTATGGTAACATCAATACTATTTATTGATTAACATTTTGGCTATACTAGTATAATATAGTATAATATAGTGACTGATTCTTTTGGCAGGCATATCAATCAACTATGTTAGCACTTTGAAAAAGGCAAAAATCATTTGGATACTGTTTTTAATCAAGTTCCTGAAACAGCATATATTAAGTCATAATACTTCCTTCCTTGCTGAATGGAAGTTCATGGAATACATTCTTTGATTGTGGAAGGTTTTCACTACCAGGCACATGGTTATGACTAAATAGTTAATAGAGGAATACTACTATGCCTGAATGTGAAACAAATTTTAGTTTTTTAAGCTTGTAAGTCGACTTTACGTATAAAGTGGGAGGACAAAAGAAACATTCACACAGGGGCTTACCTGAGTTTATATAAGAACTGAACTGAGAGAGTTGAGACTGAACATTGGGAACTGACAATGAAAGAAAGTAAAGGGACTGGTTTCCTAAGAATAAGCTAACTATATAGTTTATTTCCAAACTGGGACATTTTTGTGAATGAAGGGGGATTATTAATATTGTACCCAGAGGTCCTGCAGATCTGGCTCTTGTTTCAGCAGTGTTTGCATCAAAAAGACCCAGGGATAGCCCTTCTATTAGCCCCCCACCTCCTTCCAATCTTCTTCCCAGTTGCAATGTGGGGAACCATTCACTCTACAATCAATCCTCTTTCTCCGAGACTGACCAAAATCATGACTTGGGCTTAGTTGCATATTGCCTGAAAATAATGCACTCTGGATTTGTCAGAATTATTCCACCGAGGTAGAGGCTACTATCAGCTTCCTGGCCAACCTGTATCTGCAGGCTCCCTACATCTACCTCTCTCTGGACTTTTATTTCTACTGCAACAATGTGGCTCACACTGGCATAACCCACTTAGTTCTAGAGTAGGTCAGTAAGAAGTGCGAAGTGGTCCAGCATCTCTTGAAGACATTCAGAGGCTCTCTGATGATGAGTGGGAGATACCCTGGAGGCCATGGCAGCCACTGTGGTTTGTGGTTCCTGGAGAAGGATCTGAAGCAGGCCCTTTTGGATTTGTATTCCTTGAGTTCTTCCCATGTAGACACTTACCTGTGTGACTTCTTGGAGAACCATTTCCTCAGAGAAGAGGTGAAACTCCTTAACAAGACTGATGACATCTCCATAACCTCTGCAGGCTGGCTGGCCCCCAGGCTGGGCTGGGTGAGTCCTTCCAAGGACTTACCCTCAAGCATGAGTCAAATTCTCCACAGCCCAGCAGCCATTAAGAGGGCCATGGGGCAGCTCTTGGTGTCAAGGGCTCCTGTCTGAGCCTCTCCCTGGTGTTTTCCCAAGCTGTGGATCAAATAAAAACAGTAAAGCTTTTTTTCAGCAAAAGAATAAATAAATAAGCTCAAAATAATAGGCGCTAGCCAGAAATGTCCCACTCAAGTAGAACACATGGTTATCCTAATAATAGCACAGAAGTTTTGCTCTGAGAGGTGGCTGACATAAGGCAGTCTACTTGGTATTGGTTTAAATGCAGACCAATTGGTCAGAGGAACAACAGAAAGACCAGAAATAGATGTTCATATTTTTGGTTAAATGATTTTTCAACAAGTTGCAGAGACAGTGCAGTGAAGACAGGATGATATTTCAACAGATGGTGTTGGGACAAAGGGTAGTTTGTTTGCAAACAGATTTCCGTCCATATCTCATACCACAGACAAATAATAGTCTAAATGTAAAACCCAAAAATATAAAATTTCCAGAACAAAATGCAAGATAAAAAGTTGTTACCCTTGGTTTAGGGAAAGACACATTAGATTCTACACCAAAAGCAGGAACACACACACACACACACACACACACACACACACACATGTTGATGAATTGATCTCCACCAAAAACGTCTTCAGAAGACCCTTTTAAGAGAATTGAGGCAAGTTGGAGACTGGGAATGTTTATAAATCATAGATCTGATAGTTCTTGTCTCTAAAATATATAGGAAACTAAATTTTCAATAATGGATAAACTATCAAAAATTTTATATGAGAGATGTTTTTAATAAACTTCCCAAAATATTTATGAATAACAAACTAGTACTAGAACAGATGAGATGTTAAAAATTAGTCATTGGGGAAATGCAAGCTCTAAGAGGCCACTATATATCTATTAAAATGGCCAGAATTCAAGAACTAGTCATATCACACCTTGACCAGGATGTGGAGGAATTTTAACTCTCATGTATATTGCTGTTGGCAATAAAATTATGTATGTCATGAAAAGTAATTTGTTGTCTCTTAAAACACTAAATGTGCACCTACCGTATGATCAAGTCTTTCTACTAGTAGATACTCAGTATAAAGGAACTATGTCCAGGCAAAGTCTTGATATATAAATGTTTTTTAACATCTCTACTTGCAATAGTCAACAATTGGAAGCAATCCAAATATCCTTCAACAAGTAAATGGATTAACACATTTTTTATGTTCATTCATTGGACATATAAAAATAACTGAGTTGTTATTGATGAGCATACCAATGTGAGGAAGTCTCAGAATCATGTTGAGTCAAAAAAAAAAGTCAAGCAAAAGAGGCTTTGTACTATAGCTTCATTTATATCAAATACTAGAAAATGTAGACTAATTTACAGTGTCAAAATGTAATCACGGATTGTCTGGGGATAGTAAGTTTGTATTGGGGAAAAGGGAAGAATACTCAAAGGGGCACAAGGAACTTTTAGAAGGGATGAACATTTTCATGATCTTGAGTATGGTGTCATTCTCAGGCAGGTTTGATGCATCATTATGATAACAAGCCTGTTTGCTTCTTGATTCTGGTTAGCTAAAGTCTTCCAGGTCTCCTGTCTTCAAAGTAAAACAAAAGTCCTCTTTGACTATACTGGTGTGCAAAACATTTTATCTGTGCATTTTATCTCTTTTGGTAAATTCTGGGATAGTTCATTCCTTCTAGAAATGATATATCTATTTCAGAAGTGAAATCTAATTCTCCATACTTAAGAGTATTGAACACAGGTTGGATTCACTTCTCTTTACCTAATCTTCCCAGAAAAAGGTCTTTTGAGAAAGAGTTTGTTTGCTCATGTCAAATTTGAAAACCAGTGACTTAGTAAGCATTGAACATGTTTTAGCTGATGTATCCAATATGTGAGCCACCTCATAAAATTTAGTAAATTGTTAAATACTCCTGTGAGCCATAGTTTGTAATATTAATGTTTAAATATATATATTTTATTTTATAATGCCAGTGCTGGAAAAAACTCAAATGCTGTATTCTGTGACCAGAACAACATCACTTTTGTAAAATAACCTCCAAATGGTGGCTATAGGAAAGCAGAGGGTATGATTTTTAGCATAATGATGAATAAAGTGACCATATCCATGCAAGTCCTTGCTTGAATCAAGAGGTGTCCTTCAGTTAGTACCTCATATGGTTGCTCTGGAACTTCTGTTGTGTAGATTGTCTGAACAGACTTTTCTGTTCACATACCCACCAACTGCCCAGTTTTAATAAAAATAAAATTTCTTCTCTTGTACTACAGAAAGCTAAATATCATATTACAACCCAACGAATTTTATAAGCAACTAGGGCTTAATCATTTCTAAATTGCAATTTTAAGCTTCTAGTTTCTAATCAAGAAAAATATATTAAGGCCTAAGAGGTACAACTTATCACACTAAGCATTAGGAAAACAAATAAATATGAAAAATGATCTTTGCAACTAAAGAGTGTGAAATGTAGCTGGAGGTAAGAACAAATGTTTTAAATGAGAAAATTCAGTAAAATAAAAGTTTTAAATAGCTGCTCATTGCAAATGGAAGAGGCACATCCCACAAGGCAGTACCTAGCTTAAGTGTCCAGTGAACATTCCAGCCAGCAGTTGCCAGGAGAGATCAGAGGTTCTTCATAACCTGGGTTAGAAAGGGAAGCATTTCTTCAAAGGAGAAGGCCTGCAGCTTGGTCTTGGAGGGTTGTATAACATGCACCAAATGTTTGGCTAAACCCAGGAAACTCACAATTGCTTTTAATAAATCATTGGACTGATGTTCTCTGTTTAGAGTCAATATGTTCAGGGAGTTCACTCTGCCAGTAAAAAGTCAGTACCTTTAGATGGTGCAGCTGACCATCAATGCCAGTGGGCTGCCTTTCTCCAAGGCCAAACACACAGTGTGACTGAAGTCTGAAGGGCTCAGTCAAAAATAGCCCACTTGTCAGAACTCGGATGTGTTTGTGGAGCTGTGTGTTGAAGCACCTGTGCCCACCCATGTCTGGACATAGTTATTAGTTCTTCATTTCCCCAAGTGGTAAACTTGTTCACAGATGTTACTGGAAGGAAAGAAAATGTTCAGTGTTTATGCAGCAAATCTGCTCTGAAGAAACCATTATGCTCAACTGAGGAAATGCCATAGTTATTTTGGTATTCCTTTAATTTTGGAAGTCTGTATTATTTGCAGGGTTGACCAAAAGACTTTTAAAAAAATTCAGAAGTAAACATCAAATTCCTGTTTAATATAGTGGATGTTATTGGTTTTTGAAAAACAAAAGAGCAGTCAGCACTCACCCAAGGAGTTAGAGGCTTTCCCGGTATGAACAACCCTGAAACCTCATGATATAAGCCTTGTCTTATTTCTGAGTTACAGCATTTACCTCCAAAAGCCTCTGGAGGAAATTCTTTATATTCCTAATTTTCTGAGACTGGTAGTCATGAGTAGAGATAAAGCTAATAGGAGTTTACCCAAAAAAAAAAAAAAAAAAGCTAAGAGAATTTTTCCAAAACTGATCTCTCATCAGCCATCAAGGAATTTCCACCTGAAAAGAAAAATGATTTCTAGCTCTTTTAAACTTAGGCCTTTTCTAAAATGGATAAATGGTGAAGGCTGCCTTTGGGTTCTTTAATTTGCTCTTCAAATGCCTAAGAAATGTTTGTCTCTCAGAAAATAGACAAAAGTGGGAATTTTTGTCACATACATGCAGTCTGTGTATACTGCATGTATTTCTCACATACATGCAGTCTGTGTCAAATGACAGATTAAAGTAATTCTGGAATCAGTCAGAATTGTGTAAATGCAACAAATGCAAACCTGATCCTGGGTTTTTTAGTTGTGGGTTATTGGAGTAAAGACAGAGGGTGTCTTTCCCCCCCTGGCTACCTACATCTGCTGTCTAATCTCCACTTTTCTTTCCACCTACGATGTACAATATGACTCATAACACCTAATAGCACTGTCTCAAAGCGTTGCATGGGGGAGAGCTCTTTGCTATTGGATCAAAGACCTGCGTGGGTTTGGGTGCACTGCATCAGACTGAATACTAGGTTCTGGGTTCGTGAAAATGCACTGGAGAATTCTATTTTCAACAGACCCTCTTTTCTAATAAGGACCTAGCCTCCCAACACACAGCAGCCTTAACCCCTATCCTTCACATTGCCCTGTCACTTGTTTAAAGTTTTCCTGTCCCAATCCTAAGATTCTTGTGAAACAGTTCCTTTCTAAAACTTCCCCCAAACTGTGTTACCTGGTAGAACCCTCTGGAATGTTTGAAATGGTCTGTAAGTTGTACTATGCAACATAGAAGCGACATGTAGCCACGAAAATTTAAATGAGGTAAATCACACATCTAATTGCAATTAATCTATATTTATACGCAGTAACTATGTGAATGGTGATTTGTATTAGATAGCAGAGATCCAGATCATCCAGTACTGACCAAGAAGCCACTTTTTCAGCCACTTTTTCTGAACTGGACAGCGTGTTATAGTGTATTTCGCAATACAGATATTTAAAAAGAATATATGAAACAGGAATTGTTTTTCTTTCTTTCTACTTGCAAAATATCTAATATAATCTGTGTCCATATGCTTGAAACTTAGCCAGAACAATATTGAAAAAAGGGAAAAACAACCCTTAATTTAACCTTTAATGGGCTATATCCTGTGTCTTGCTCTCTCAAATGCAACCTTTAAAACTTATGCATGTACATAATGTGTCCAAATGTGAATTAGTTGATCATGAGTCTGAGTTGAAATACCTGACAAATAGCAATTTACTGTATCTAATCCAGGGTTTTAATATATATACCTTGGATTTTTAGTTTTAGAATCTAGTTACATCTTTTTCTTTGCCAGTAACTTTTAAGGAAGTTTGACTTTCTGTACAATGGGATCATGTATTCTTTCAAAGAATCAAATTTGCCTCTGCTACTGAAGTGTCATGCGTCTGATTGCTATTTCTCTGTGGTTAAAAAATAAGATCTGGAGCACTACAGTTATTTTACAGAACTTATTATATCCCCCAAGAGTGTAGGGCTTGTTTTACAATATATATTTGCCTTTGACATTCTTTCCTTTAAAATGTTTATTAAAAATGCTAATCTTAAGCAGATGGGTATTGTTTTTGTTTTTGAGGGTGCATTTAATAGATGCCTGTACACTTCCCTTTATAAAAAGCCTGTTTCCTTTTGAGTTGAGGCCTGACATATTTCCTTTTTGAAACACTCCCTTGTTTAGCTATTTGCTTGTTCTGCCTTTACATCTCTTCTGTAGTCATTCAGTTCTTTCAATACAAATGAAGCATTTCTGTTTATAAAGAGTTTTATATGCCCCAGCTTTTCCTGTTGTGATTTACAAGCCACCTTCCAGGCATGCCTTCTTCCATACTTGGGAAGCAGTGCAGCTGTCTTTATTCCATTGAGCAAAAAGAATTCTGGAAAAGTATCCTTTTTTATCATTTATTTTCTGTTAATTCATCACATTAAGTAAAATCATTACTTTATCCAGTCCATACTAATTCCCATTCTTAGCATTTTATCTTTTAAATTTTATCTTTTAATCATAATGGTTATTCAAACTCTCACTACCACATGTATATTAATTGACTTTTAGAGTAATAAACATCTTTATTAATGCTTTAATGATAAATGTAACATAATCATGTGAATTCAAATAAGGGCTATGAAAAACAACCCACAATCTACCATCCTGGTGCAATCACTATTAACTCTTTATTTGCAAGTGTTCACATGATTTTAATGATGATGTCCATATAGTTCAGAACCTTCATCATCAATATTTTATTGTAAGGATTCCCCATGTTGTGCATAGTTTCTTCAACCCTCCTTAAAAAACAAAACAAAACATCATTTCAGTTCTATGTATTATTTCATTCACAGGTTATACTAAGTTTTATTTCAGTATCCTACTATTAAACATTTAGAACTTATCAGACACTTAAGTTGGATATGAGACCTTTGTGTTTATAGTTTGTTACATATTAGTGAGGTTGTATGTGTTAATCTGTATCTGTATCTAATTGATTAGTTATTGCTTTTCTGTGATAGCTAAGTCTTGAAATCAGACAATAGTACAATCAAATAGTAACTAGGAAAGGATAATTTCTGTAACATTGACTATATTAATTAACTGACTCAAAATATCCTTTTGAGCACATGTTAAGTACTATTCCTGACTTACTAAAGGTAACAATATACACAAAATGATCATCCCTATCTTGATGATGCTTTCCTTACTAGGGATTCGAACAGTAAAATGCAGTAATAGACACTTTGAATGGGGAAATATATGTCATATGAAAGCACATAGATATGGATAGACATGGCTCAGCCCCCTTATCCTAGAGTCTTAGAGGATTTCCTTGATGGGATAATATTTAAATAGAGCTTTAAAGTCTAAGGAACTAGTCAGCAAAACTGCAGGGTGGATAAAGAAAGGATATACGAGTTAAGAGCATGTGAGAGACCTCAAAGCAAGAGGACATGTGGTGGGAGAAAAATCAAAAGAATGAATGTAGTGTGTTTAGAGAGGGGATTATGTGTTGGAATATTTTGTATTTGCATCTTGCTTAGCATTCATCAGTAGTAAGTTTTAATGCTTGGTTTATCTATTGAGTCAATAGACCGTATTTCCTTTCCAACAAAAGTCATTCTTTTCGGGTAGGAGGCAACGTCTTAGAGAGCCAGTTGAAATTGCATTCTTGTCAGCATGAGATAGTGTCATTTATATTATTTTAATAGCGGGGGAAACAGAATGTACTATTTATGTTTATGTAACTATGTTTCAAGGTCTATGGAAAGACTTAAGAGAAACCCCCAAAGGAAGCTGTTAAAAGAGATCTGTAATTCTGACTGAATTCCTATTCTCTCTCTCTCTCTCTCTTTTTCTCTCTCTTTGCCTCTCTGGGCTATGGTATTAAAAAATCCTTGCTAATTTGTAAATTTATTAGAAGATGGGATTGCCTATTCAATTACTTTCAACACAAACATAACAAATTCTCTTTTCACATTGGTTGATAAACAGTTGTGTCCTTAAAGAATAGGTCACAGTAAATTTTGGTTGTAAATAATTTTGAGATAGAAATTGGTCCTAGTAAGGGTTTCTCTTTGTAAAGTGAAAAGTTTAAATTCTTGTAAAGACGAGAGTATTAGACTTTCAGAAGGCTTGTAAAGCAGGGATAGAGAGTGGGAAAAAAGTATTCCCCCCACAAAGGTGTGAAATGGCTCTAAATCATACCCTGTTCTAGTCCCACCCAGTCCGTAGTAGCCACTGTAAAACTGGAAAATGCCTTTGAAATGAAATTTCTTTTAAATATTAAGTGTCAGAACTTTTTTGTTGCATGGCCAATTCCTCAGTGTAACATGGATAAACAGGATCTTGGATTCCTCCATTGTCTTTGGTTATGTGGCCATGTATTAATAAGCGCATTCTATACCTTAAAAAGTCATGAAAGATTGCACTTGGTGGGGAGGGTGGTGATTAATGCAGGTATAGCAGCAAAATTGGGTGGAGTGATATAACAGAGTTATTTATAGCAATCATCACAGTCAGTATTTTCATGCCTAGCATATGACATTTGCAATTCACTGTTTCAGTACTGCCACTTGTTTCTGGCATTGATATGGCAAAGCTATGTAGTCTCCAAAATCTTGTTGATGTTAGTTTTCATTCTTCTTTTGCATTCTATTGGGGAAATAGACATCATTTGGAGAGAAAGAAAATTAAACCAGAGTGGCAATTAAACACCACAGTTGTTTCTAACAGATAATAATTTAAAGAATAATTTAAAGGCCCTTTTAAAGAATCATCACTGAAACTCATGAGGGTTACACACTCTTTGAGCTAGCTCACTGAAAATAGCAGAGACTGCTTGACCCCCAAATGCATTATTTACTGGTTTATTTAGTAACAAAATTTGAGCAAGTTTACCTGGTCATATGGTTTTTAAAAGCTTGCATGGCTCTTGGTGATGAGAGCATCCCTTCCATTTTTTTTTTCTTTTCCCCTCTAACTTGTTGGAATGGGAGTTTATGTAATGGCATAACTTGGGTAACCATCTTAGGCCACAAGACAGGAGCCACTTAATGGTGGCACAAAAAGCAGTGGAAAAAGAAGCTAGAGTCTCTGACAGCGTGACACTGCTTGTCTATCTTGTACTGTTTCTACTCACACTGTTAAATGAGACTATTGAGTACATTTCTGTCTAATTTAACCCACTGTTAATATTTTTTTCTTACAGCAATAAGACTGCAACCTAACTAATGCACTAAGAAAATTGAACAGAAAAGAGAAAGCTCCCATATTTGGGCAGAACCGGAGAGAGTTCTTTGGGGGTTCAAAATTATTAGGTAAAACAAAGAAATTCAAAATATAATTTGGCAAAATTATACCCAGTTTGTTCAATACTGGGAAAAACTAGTATAATGGTTTTCTAATACATATAGGTTAATTTACTGTAATTCTGCAATTCATATTCAGTATACTGAACACCAAAAGATGTCTTGAAATGCCATGGAGTTTCAACAGCTGATGCCATTGTATGGCTCAACCATGGAAAGCAACTTGTTCGGTCATTCCTCAGAATAGTCTCATCAGAAGAATAAGACAGCAGAAGAAACACCTCAGAATCTTTTGCTTCTCTCCACTCTGTTCCCCACTTCTATGGCAAGAGTTTATAAACAAATAGCTGCAAACCTGGGAATACATTTCCCTTCTAGCTGCACATGAGTCAGTGTTCCCTGCTTCTTGCACACCATTCACCCCACCATATCCGTTTGTCTCTGTAGACCACCGACTATAAGAAAAAGGATCTGCCTTTGGGATGATTGATTATAGGTCCAGTCTGGTTCATATAATAGATGAGAATTGTTTAGTGGCTTACATTAGAAAGCTTGACACATGGCGGCATAAACCATTTTGACATAGTTTCCAGCTAAACACTCTCACTTTGCTGACCTCCATCCCTCTTGGGTATGAGAAGATTGACACAGCCTTGACTCACATCCTTCTTCAGTCCTACTCAGAAGCTGGGAGTTAAAGGAAGGGATAAGAAGCAACTTTCTCCTTGCCTGTTCCCATTCAGGCCATGAAGGAAACCTCTTGCCTGGTGTCCTCTAGGTTTTGCTTAAATTCTAGTCCTCAAATTGCTGCACCCATTGTATTTTTAAAATGCAGTGTTAGGCTATGTCCTGGACACTGATCTGGGTTCCAGTTTTTACTAAGCTCCCAGGGGAAGGTGTACATGGTAATATGTGAGAAGCACTGCTGTAATAAACTTTTCCCTATGTTTCTGAGGTAGAACTTAGTGATAAAGCTGTCCCTATGTGTAAGGGGGAAGGGGAATGGAATCTTCCTTGTTTAACCTCTTTGGTGGAAATAGGAAAAGTGCTGTTGGTGGGACAACTGCCAGACTCCGCCACCATATTTGTGGGGCAGAGTAGCAGACATCACCAGCCCTCCCCAGTTTGGTGTGAATCACAGTGACTCTGAGTTTACATAATCTATGAAGTCCTCCCCAAGAATGAAGCCCTGGCCTCACCAGTAGTATTTTTAATAGCAGGTCGAGACTTTACCTCTGGGGATTTTGGAAAAGTTTCTTGTTTTCACAATCTTGAGGTTTAAGAGTGCTGTCTAAACCAGGGAAATTCAAAGGAAAAAACATTAAAGCTAGTAGAATTGAAAGGATGGTGAAAATTGTAGAACAGTGGGTTTCTTTTCAGTTCTGGTTAGTATGAGGCATTTTTTTCATTGGAGGAGCTAATAATACTTATTTTCGTTGTATATCTTTTTCTCCCTGCTGCATGACTATGTCTTCAGCATCTGGCCTTACTGAGGATTTACTAGGAGGTTTGTTACAAGTATGAAATAATTGTTTCAGAAAATTTTAGTCAGTTTTTTAAAGTGACAATTACAGAATTTCAGGGTTGAGCCATTAATAATGGAAGCCTTCTTAAGTATTTCATAAAACTAAATTCTAACAAGCTCATACAAAGCTCAAGTCATACAAAGTAAAGCACAAGTGTTCAATGACATGAAAAAAACAAGAAAGGAAAATATATGGACTTCTCAATCCTGCGATAAAGACCTTGTCAATTTTAATTTAAGCCAAGTTTGGTTAAGTTTGATTTAAGTCTGGTAGCATGACAAGAACAGGTTCCTTTTTGTATGTGTCAGAATATCTCCACACATTTGTTTGAAATCCCCCAAGTCAGGGATCTTTCCTGCTGGTTATTTAAAGAATTGAGAGGTTGCCCATTCTCTTCCTAAAGCTGATCTTTACTTTGTTTCATTCCACAGGAAATGTATTTTCCTACTGTTGTATCCATCAGTTTCATATAGTAGAATAAACTGAGTGTGACACTGAAATAATCACTTTGAAGCATTTCAAAGTTTAATGGCAGAGCAATTTCTTAAAGTGCTTATTTCAGAGCCAACTGAGGACACAGGCTCCAGAGACCAGCATCTTCAGTAACTGGCCCCACCCTCTATGTTTTCAACCTGTTCATATAACTAAGTTATATGCAGAGAAGATACATAGTTGTTTTTTCTTAACAAGGGGAAAAGTCACCTATTTAATTTCTTTTTTTAATAGTATATATATATATATATATATATATATATATATATATATATATTTCACATCCTTGTTTTCCCCAGGGTTCACCCACCACTTCTCCTCCCTGACCACTCCCTCCCATCTCTCCCCTCCCTGTCCCAGTTATGTACTTTAGTTTTGTTGTTAGCTTGTTTGGACTTATCTTCCTGGTCTTTTGCTTGTGTTTCCTGTATCCCATATATTAGTGAAACCATTTGGTTTCTTTTTCTTTCTGACTTGTTTCTGCTAATATGATTTCTTCTAGGTACATCCATGTTACCATAAAATCATCAAATTTGTAATTTTTATCTATGAGTAATATTCCATTATGCATATGCACCACATCTTTTTCATCCATTCATCTGTCTTGGGACATTTGGGTTGTTTTCATGTGCTCACAATTATAGATACTGCTGCAGTAAACATCTGAGTACAGGTGTCTCTTTAAGTATTGGGGTCTCCTTTGGGTAGATTCCCAGAAGAGCGATTGCTGGGTCAAATGGCAGTTCCATTTTCATTTTTTAGTTAATTAAAGGAGATTGTTTTTTCACAAATTTAGTAAATTGATAAGGGAAAGCACTGTTCATAACTCCAAAGCAACCCCTTAGTCTTGCCCTTATCTTAGTGTGAGCCATCTGTGTCTGAGAAGTTGTAAGGATCAAAGGATTTGAATCTCTTATCATCAAAGTCCCCTTGCAGACCTCAAGGATCCTGCTACTGCTTATAGCACTCATCCAGGCCCAGGACAAGCTTAAACTGTGGACTCACAAGGTCATTTCCCTTGTTTTTCACCACAGGGTTCTTCACAAGACAAAACGTATTGTCCTGTTGGCCTCAGTATCTCTGAGGTGGGCCTGCCAGGTGTACATGTTCCAACAGAGAACAATGGATAATCTTCTTTTTCTTGGTCCCCTGTTTGCAGGGGAAGAGCAGAGGCATCCACCATATGGAGATGTCTGTTTGGCTTCAGAAATGCTGCAGACACACTCAGTAGTGTGTTCTTACATGGCAAGTACCAGTGAGTCAGTGGGAGTGTACCGGCAAGCAAAGCGCTGGAGGTCAGGTCACTCCTTACAACGCTTGGCGTGTTTTAGGTGCGCATAGTTCTCATTGAATTGGCTGGGAGGCCCCTCCAGAGATCTGCTGGCAGACTCCGGTGCCCACTAAAACAACTGTGACTTTCAATAAAAATTCAACTGATTGTGCCAAAGCAAACTTGTGAAAATTGTCCACTTTCAGGCAACCTGGATAAAAACCCTAGGAGGCCTGAAGTCACTAGTTAAAAGGCTCTCTATAAGAGCCAAGAGGAATGTACCCCTGGCTTATTCACATACAAGGTCTTGTAAGTGGCGAAGCCATGGTCAGCCCAGTTTGCGTTTCGTACCTGAGCCTGCTCTTGGCTCTGCCTGATCTGGCCAGAGAAAACAATGAGGCTCCTTGGTCCTTGTTCTCTGAAAAGGTAAATGGACATTTGAGGACTATGGTGAAAATAGGTTTTAAATTTAAAGGTTGCTGGGAGTTTTGGAGGTGTCCTGTTTTCATTCTTTCAGCTAGACCATAGGCATTGAACTAAGAGGGAAATAATATTTTCAAGAAAACAAAAAAGCAAGTTTTATTACGAAACTGGAAACCTTAAGAAAATGTTTTTTTTCTTTTCTCAGTATTTGAATTTCAGATTCTCGTTAAATCTGGGCTGCATCCAATATGCTCAGTGGTAAATCAGAATGTCACCACTTGATCTTGGCAAAGTTACCTGGTAATGAGGATGAAAGGTGCATGGAACAATTTGAGTCTATCTGAGTCACGGAGTTTTCCTTCAACAGCACAAATGTGTCATCTGTTTTGTCACAGCTTGTCTTGAGCAATAGCAGCTGTGGTGACCTTAGGGAGGAATAGAAAGGATGCTGACCTGCGGGTCAGGAACTGGTACTCGCATGTCGGCATCCTTCTGTGACAGCTAGACTTTGTGTAAGCTAGACTTTTGTGTATTGTGTATAAGAAATTGGTGGCAGAAATTGTTAGTGGGGTAGGTCTTGTGGTAGAGATTTGGTGGTTGAAGAATGGGAAAGAAGTTAATTGTTCTCATATACCCATAATTCATTTTCCAAATATACTACACACATATTACCCAGTCAAGAAAATGAATAATAACTTCTAAGAGAAAAGGCATAGTTTTCTTCACTCTACATTAATCTATATGGAAATCTCTCTCTCTGTCTCTCTCTCCCCACCCCCTCTCTCTTCCTCTCTCTTGGTGTTAATGCCTCTATTCTATAAAAATGGAGTGGGATAGAATTGAAACTACAGAAATAACTTTGATTTCTTGAAGCAGGGACTCCACAATTACAGAAAATAAAATTTTCCATTCTGAGGCTGATGTTGCAGAGATAACATATTGTTAATAACAGCAATATCAACCAAATGCAGTTTCTTACTGGCCAAAAAGTTCAAGTTCAACAATTGGGTGTTAAGTAGCTGTTCTGAGGAACATTAGGGAAGCAATCTGGGAAGGTCGCTTGGGGTGGAACCTGGAGGGAATAGGATGGCAGGGTCTAAAGGCTCAAAGGATAAAACAAAATCCAAGGGCAGTTCTTGGTAAGATCTTCATTCACTGTGTTGTGCTTTTACTAGGAACCCATTTGGGTACAGCTTCCCTTAACTAGCCCAGATGACCTTGTCTTAATCGTTTCCTGTAACTGAGCTCTGGCTTCAGACCTCAGAGGTGCACTTGGCCACACCTCAGACAGTGCCTAGCTTTATTCCACCCACTATTCTAGTATTGCTCTCATGGGAGAAGACTTTGGCTCAGTTCTCCATCCTTGCAATTTCTGAAGCTGGATTTTGCATTGCAGAAGTGATTTCACCCTTAGTCACTTTGGACTGAATGTCTGCAGCCCAGCTACAGGGGCAGATGTTGTGGAAGGGAGCAGAGACATGAAGCCAGGCAGGCAGGACAGGCATTCACATTTCAAAGGTGTCTTCATGGCTGGCTGCAGAAATATGACTGAGCTACTTCGAGTGTCTGTGCCTGTTGCTTCATTAATGTAATCCCTTGGTTATGCACTGTGAGTCTGGAAAATGCCTGTTGATAAAGTCCATTCTGGAAAGAAACCACTTTCATTTGAACACATGGACAGTTCAGAGTACAATCGACCTTGGCACAGCTGACATTTAAGAGCGATTAATTCTGCTTTGGGGAAGGCTGGGCTGTGCGTTGCAGAATGTTTCACAGTACCCCTGGCCTCTGTTCACTAGATGCCAGTAGTACTTCACCAACCCTATATGTGACAACTAAAAATGACTCTAGACTTTGCCAAACATTCCTGGGGGTGCTGGGGGAATTAACACCGCTTGAGAACTACTGATTCATGTGATTTTCCTGTCAAGTTTCATGTTGCTTCATACAAAGGCAGGCTAGGTTGGGTATCTGAACAATGCTTTTCCTTTTTTTGGTGTTCATTGCCATAAGCCTTCAATCCAGCTCCATTAGGCATATTCCTAGGGTAATCCTCAGTCTGACTCTAGGAGAGTCAAATTTAGGTTTTCAAGGTTCAGGGAATACCTCTGCAAGGCAAACAACTTTGGTCTTACTGATATTAACCAGATCCTTGGTAAAGATTTCACATGTCATTGCTCTAACCAAGTTTTCTTCTGAGCAAAGATCTGCTGGAAATCAGGGCTTGAGGGCAGACACAAAACTTATCACCTCATAGCAAAGCGAGCACTCAATAGTAAGCTGCCTACCACCAGACTTGGCACCCAGCAAGCGCTACCACCTCTTTTCTGACTCTGCAGGCCCAAGAATACAGTGCTACCTGCTCACCAGCTGCTGTTTCCCTTCACAACCACTCAGGGTGCCAGGCATGGGGGGCTGTGATTTGGGGTTTAGACTCTACTTTGTTTCTTTTTTTTGTAAATCAGTGGATGGCTAAAAGAGAAGAGCATTTCTAAGTGACAGGATAACAGTGTTTGTTACATTCAAGTCGAGGTGGCTGATAAAAAGTGAGAGAAAATCTCTGATGAATTGATGTATGATCTGCGTGGCAGGCACTGAGGTGGTTCTGAGAAATGCTTCACTGAGAGAAGAGGACAGAAATAGGTGAGAACTGCACAGAGGGTTTGAAATAAAAGAAACTATGAGGAGTAGAAGGTCTTCATTAAGAAAAAGGTGCATACAAGTGGCAAGTGCAAGTTATGAAGAAGGAGGCACCTGAGAGTGTGTGAAGATTGAGGGCGAGATACCTAGACTAGAACAGGAAGGTGCTAGAAAGAGGGATTAATCAGGGAAGCAAATTACCAAAGAAGAAATAACGAGCCCTTCCCTCCCCCCCCCCCCCCCCCAAGACTTGTGGAAAGAATGAAAATAAGAGGGAATTCCCTTAGAACTTACTGTTTTCATTAAGAGTTTGAAATGCCCTTCATAAAAATGCACATGAAAAGGTACAATGTTAGACAGTTATCAGGCATGAGCATTCTAATTTAAACCAGCTTTAGAAATCTGTGGGTAATAAACTAGTGATTAAATATTTATTAAATGTTTTTTGTTCACATGCTGTAAGGCTTTGGCTTCCCACCAGTTCTCTAAAAGAGAGTCAAATTATTTCAAAATGTTTATATTAAGTCAAAAACTTTAGGTTTTCCTAATCTGGCCTTAACATATTGTAACTTTTAGAAATCTGCAATCAGGCTGATCACTATGATCCCTTTTACAAACAAAAAGTATGCTCAGCTTTGTGGACAAATATTAGTGAGCACCTACTATGTACAAGCGCTGTATTTGGTCCTGGTTTAGTGTTTTTGGGGAAATGTTGAGAATTAGGGTCAGGGCAGTTTAGAGAGCCAGCCTTTGTGATGAGTCATTCAGACTTGCAGCAAATAATAAAAGCTAAAACCTTGGATCCTTGAAGTAGAGGTTTTATAACACAATGTATACAAAATATGCTATTGTCAGTGGGCCACTAGATATAATCATAAGGAAACATTCTGTATCTCTAAGGGAGATTGAAATGAAAGAATCCTTCTACTTGCCTTGGCAGTGTTTTACTTTCCAAAGATAGCAAATTTCTTAAATTGGAATCTTAATTTAAGTCTGTGACACATAAACAAAAAACTTAATGTCCTCTGCTTAGATGCTTCATCAGTTTTTAGAAGTCTGATCAATAATATCTTTTGCCTGAAGATAGTTGGATGCTCTAGGTGCTACTATTTAAAGTTTATTTCAGCTCCAAGAGTTCTATTTCTGTAAGAAAACCACTAAAATGCCTACAAGTATAATGCACTTGCTACCCCGTTCTACCCCTTTTCAAACAAGTTCATTTTTCTCTTGAACACTGGAAGGACAATTTGCTGTGCTTTTTTGTTATGGCAGTTTAGAAAGAGTTCTCATGGTTTCTCTGACCTTTTGACTATTTTTTTCTGTGTATCATTTTGTCTGAAAGATTATCTAGGTCAACAGTGCCAAATCTCTGGAGAAGAAAAAGAGAGAGAGAAAGAGAGAAAGAGAGAAAGAGAGTGTCTGACATGGTTTCCCGCAAGAGGCAGTAAAAGTAAACTTTAGGAGTGTACTAATCTTAAATATAATCTTAGATAACATCGATTTGTGGTCCACCAAAATGTGATAATACATATAGATGTGAGATTTTATCTGTGGTACTAAAATGTTAAGATGAAAGAGATTTTGGGGAATACACAAGCATACACACATACATATATATACTTGGTGAAGGGTAGAATTGGATTTTTAATGTTGAAATTGATGTAGTATATTTTTTAAAAGTTGATTTTTAAATAATGTACTCCCCAAAACTATATAACAATTTAATACAGTGTTAATTATTTTTTAAAAAAAACTTGGAGGAGGAACTATAATAAAAAAGTTTGAGAACATTTGGGCATTAAGATCTACTGGGCAGGACTCTGATAAACTTCTTTTAAGATTCAAAAGAGTCTTTTTAAGGTGTGTCCCCCCCCTTATTTTTGTAATCCCTACTTTGGTACATTTTTCTTACCATATTTTTAAGTTTATGCATCTTTTCCTAATGACAGATGAGTAGATAAAGAAGACGTGTTACATATAAACCCAATGGTTGTTATTCGGCTAATAAAAGATGGGATTGTCCCATTTGCAACCACTTGGATGGAACTGGAAGAGATTAACCTAATCAAAACAGTCATAAGTAGAGACAAGTGCTGGAATATTTCACCTGCACATGGAATATAAAGAAATAAAAAGACAAAACCTTTGGATTCTGACTACATAACTGAGACTCACAGGTAGACAGTAGTGAGAGCAGCAAGGGAGCCAAGGGCCAGTGGATGTGATAAAGGTTTAGGGGTACTATGTCAGGGGTCATGGTGTGATAACTTACATTTGGAGAGCTGCGAACTTGTACTCTTTAATCATATACAGTGCTGTAAGTCAGAGTCACTTTAGCTGGGTGTGATGCGTGCACCTGTAGTCCTAGCACTGGGAGGCAAGAAGCCTGGAATCACTTGAGTTCACGGGTTCAAGACTACCCCATAGCAACATAGCAAGACCTAGTCTCAAAAAAAAATCAGAGTCACCTTAGTCAATCAAAATTAAAAGAAATGTAGGTACTTTCAAATATGATACAGTATAGAAAACTCAATTTATGTGAAGACTTCTCACATGATGAAAGGCATGTCTTGAGAAACGATGCCCTCTTTGGAGTTCAGGCTGTTGCTTTAGGCAGCAAGCTCTTGCAGAAGGCAATGGGAGGAGGGTCACTGGGTCCGAGTAAATCATGAACTTCAATCCCAGTAGCCTTGCCATCAGAGCAAGGTGCTCAAAAACCCTGAACCCCAGTTTCCTCATTTGTAAAACAAGACACTCATGCTTCAGCCTGCAAAGTTACGGGTTGTGATAATAGCCGGCAGGTGGCCAGAACTCACTGTGTCTATATTGGGCAGTAAAGCGAAGCCATAACGGAGTAGAAGAAAACAAGATCTATTTTGTCAAACTTACACAAACATCCTATTTGGGCTCCTGGTGCTGTCGTTAAAAATAAAACCCTTTCTCATAGACTGTGGCCCCTACCCAGTTTAAATAAACTCAGAAGGATTATCAGCAGCTTTCAGAGTACAATTTGGGCTTTGCACCAATGTAGAGACAACAGGACTTTCACAAATAGTGGCAAAGAGCAGCATTTCTTCTATTCCATATAATCAATATGATTTTTTTTCCCCCTTTAGTGAGGAAGTCAGGGACTTGCATAGGCACCACAGCTGGGGTTTTATGAAGGGCTAATAAGTTAGAATTCTCTGTGGTGGGGCCATTCGAGCAGGGCTCCGTTCTAGACTCTGGATGGCCAGTGGAGAAGGGCATCCTCCCGCAGCCACATCCTCCATGGTTGACATCAAATAGCTCGAGACCACTCGCCATTGTTGGAGGCGAGGAAAGGTCCAGAAATTCCAAACTGGACCAGCTCTGTTTAGTTAAGGGCTCCTGTGACTTTGATGTGAGGTTGAGGTGGGTGTCTGGAACGGGAACAGAAGAAGGAACACACGATTTTGAAGTTCGCACAGGCCGCCAATTGCCCCCCTCAGCAGATGTAAGTTGTTTAGCTGTCACCATGAATTAGAACGTTCTCCCTAAGTTATAAATAAGGATGGGTAAATATTTTGGATTCATCAGCCTTCGAGTATTCTTCAGATGTTTTGGGTTCAAGTAAACAGAATACAGAGTGCTGAGCACGTTCTCCCTTGATATTTTTAAGGACTGTGTGATTTATGGGAAATGGAATCCATATGTTTCTGCTTCATTTACACTTAAATCATGAAAAGCTTGTGTTGTAAGAGCTAGCTGATGTCCAAGATGCCTTTTGAGCAAGATTGTGTCTACATGTATACATACTGCTTTACAGTTTTGGAGAGAAAAAGAGAGGGAACAAGAGGCAGAGAGATCATGAATGAAAAAAGACCGGTTTTACTAAGATCAAGAAAGTTTGAACACCAGGAAGGTCAATTTAAGCTGGAATTACAGACCCATAAATTTCAAGTAGGTCCAGAATTTAGGAGAGAACAAAGGCTTCTTGCCAGCCAGTTTTAGAAGCAGCTCAGATGAATGCAGAAATGCAGCTGCCAACAGCAACCCCACCCAGGAAGAGAGGGCTGTGAAGGCATGGTTAGCTTCCAAGCTAACACATGTGCCCACTGCTGGCAGAGCTGGTATACCCAGGCCTCCCGAGAACTTTTTGCCCTTTTTTAGCAGGAAATATCTGCTCTCGGCTCATATTCCTGGGGTTGTCCTCTGCCCTAGGCCAGCATTTCCTATCTGTTGTTCTGCCATCTGGCCCACACAGTCAACCGCAGGACTGAATACTACGTGTGCATGTGAGATGTGCTTATTTATTAGGGAATTTCTTGAGAGAAATATCTCATTAAACTCACAATATGCCTGCCAAAGCATGCAGTTTATGTAAAGTAAGAAATATGTTAACTAAGGCCCCACAAGCTGGTATCAAAACAAGTTTTCTTACCCCCATCTCATTATTTAGTCACTCTCACAGCAGCTTTTGGGTCTTTCTAAGCATTCTTTATCATTTACATATGGCATCTTATGAGAGGTTTCACCCAAATTAGAACTATTTTGTGTGGTAATATAGTTGAGAAATCTTTAAATCTCTAGAGAAAATGTATTTATCTTTAGCTCAGTATAGAGTGTTAGGATGTGGAATTTCATTATCTACTGTGGTCTTCAGGTGGTGTGATCTGAAATCACTTCATCAGAATTAACAGTCCTGTAATTTACCGCATATCCCAGTATAATTATCTGTGGGTAAAGAACAGGGTTTTGATAGCTTTAGAGGCTAGGGTTTTTCCCTCTTATCAGCCGACCCTAGAAACATATAATGAAATACGTGTTAATCTCATCATTCATCAATAACTGCTCTTTACATTTTGGTATATGTCCTTTGAGTTAAGTGTGTGTACACACACACACGCACACATACACACAAATATACCATACTGATCATACTGTTTGTTTTGTAGACTTCCTTTTCTCTTTTGCATTTAGCACTATGTTGTGCATTTCCCCATAGTAATAAATTCTTTTGCTTCAGGAGCAAAAGAATATTCTTGCAGAATATTTCTTTGTAGAATTGTTCCACAATCAGCTTAATAACTGAAAGTATTTTTAAGCATGGACATACTATTTCATTTACATTTAAAAATGTTGATCTTAGTTCGAAAAAAAAGTTTGCTATGTCTTTGGATGCATTAGAAAATAAGTTAGCCATATCATCTACATCTTGTAGTTCCTTGAGGCTAATGCATAGAGCTCCCTTTGAAAACCAGGGAGAATATGCACCTTCCTTATTTAGAAGAGGCTAAGCTCTCCTATATAGACAATACTTCTTAAAGATCCTAGAAAAGATCAATAAGGTAATGAGTACATTTTTCCCCTTAGGGAAAAAATAAGTTGTTTTTCCACTCCATTCTCACAGTAAGAAGAGCCTTGTGACTTAGATTCATCAGAGCTTCCTTGTTTGAACCTTAATCCATTGATAAAGTTCCTGACATTGATTGCAAAGAAAGCTGAGATCCATCCCCTTTTTGCTATCTGCTGCTGAGTGCCTTCACATCTTGTTTAGGATGTTTCCAAGTGGTTACCAAAGAACTCAGTCCTGTCCCTTTTGTTGACAGGTTGCCAGGATACATCCAGGCGACAAAGGCTGGAGTTCCTGTTCCTAACAGCACAGATTCTGTACAGGGTGAGGGGATATGACTCCCACAGCTCCTGACCGTGAGGCTCCTGTGTCCACCTGCCTCCCTGAGGGACCCTTCAGGCCATGAGCAAAGCCAAAACAGAGAAGTAAAGAAACATTACAAGGTAAGGCTTTCAGGTGTGCTTTTCTGCTGTCTGGGTAATCAGCCTCCTATCTTATCTTTCAAGTAACAAGGACTGCTTATTTTAAACAATCTTGATCTCTTCCAGTTCCTTTTCACTCATATGTAGTAAATATTCCCTTGCTAGAGAAAAGGAATTCAAAGAAAAATAAGTAACCCTTAAGTTAAAAGCCTCAAGTACTATTGCACTAAATAGCAAATATCATTTGTTTCACTTCGTTGAATGATGCTGGCAGTTTATGAACCAGGCATTAAAAGTACTAATGTGAGAATATGATTTTTAACATTAATCCAGGATTATCATTGTTAGGAAAGAAAAGGGGAGTTAAAGGTTATTGTTGTTTAATTGATTGATGGATTTTTTTTTATTAATCGAGATAAAATACATGGAGTAAAATGTAACTGAACTTAACTTCTTAAATTTCATTTCCTAAAGTAAATGAGTTTGATAAATATACAAAATCATGTAAACCCTTCACCTTAGTCAAGCTATGAGACACATCTATCACACAGAAAGTTGTTTACATCCCTTCCAGTCAGCCTTCTCAACTGCCAGAGAATAATTAGGTCATTTTTGAACATGGTACGAATAGAATCATCCAGTATATGTTATTGTATCTGATTTCTTTGGCTCCTCAGGATGTTTTGGTGATATATAGATATATATATATATGTATATAATATGTAATATAGTAATATATATATTAGATATATTTCTATATTGTTGTTTATCAGGAGGTAGGTTCTTTTTGCAACTATTGTCTGAGAGGATCCCTCCCATATTTGTTTGTGTGCTCTCCATTGAATTACTTGATTTGCTTCTAGTGTTGGTCTTCAGAGCATTTTGCACAAGTTTTTTGGTGAACATGTGCTTTCATTTTTCTTGTGTTCAGACCTAATACTGAAAGTGATGGATGATAGGGTAGGTACATGTTTAACTTATAATGAGTATGATTCCATTTCCTGAATGATTAATGAGGTTGAACATTTTTACTTGTTTTGTTAGATCTCTGTTTTGTTAGATACCTGTTCACATTTTGTGCACATTTTTTTTCTTTTTAGATTATGTTTATAGATGTCTAATTCACTTACAATAAGATTCACTCAGTTAAGTACATGATTTGATGAGTTTTGACCAAGGCTACATCCTTTTTGCCAGCAGTGATATTCATGTAAGTACATATATTCCATTCTCAAGCCACAGCCCTGCCCACCAAACAAACACGGATCAATTTTCTGTTACCAATGGTTTAGCTTTGCCTGTTCTAGGGTTTCAAGTAAATAGAATAATTCAAATATCTACTATTTGGTATATGACTTTTTTTTTCAACATAATATTTTTAAGAGAAAATTGGGCTGTTGTATCAGTAACTTTTTCATTTTTGTTGTGGAGTATGTTTTACTCTAGGAGTATGCCAGATTTTTCTTATTAATTTGCCTGTTGATGTATATTTTTGTTATTTCTAGCACTTCACTGTGAAGAGTAAAAACTATTCTAAACATCTAAAAACACATAAACATATATTAAGCTTATTATAAACATTTGTATATGCCTTTTTGTAGACAGGTATTTTCATTTCTCTTGATTAATTAGAGAGACTGCCCTTGTACGCAAGTAGGTATAGGTTGAACTTTAAAAGAAACTGCCAAATAGTTCCCCAGTAGTGTTGTAACATTTCATACTTCCACATAAGTGTGATATAACATGTGTAGAGGATTTTTTTTTAATTCTCACTAAGACTTGGTATTTAATCTTTTCAGTTTTAGCTATTCTATTTATAAATGCTAGTATCTCTGTGGTTTTAATTTTCATTTTCCTGATGACTAACAATGAATAACATTGAAAACTATTTCACAAGCTTATTGATTATTCATGTATATCTGCTGTGAATAATCATCTCAAAGCTTTTTCCCACTTAAAAAATGAGTTGCCTTGTTGGTAAATATAATCCTATTTACAAAAAGAATTACCAGAGAGAAAGTGGAGAACAGAAAAGGTGAATTTATCAAAATGCCCCTTAAGGGAGCCATGGGGTGGACCAATGGGAGCGGTCTGCATGTAAAGAAGGATTTAGGGCTCCATTTTATGACTTGTTTTGTGGGTTTTTCATGACTGGGGTGTCAGTCTGGGAAGTCTGGTCTTGGGCATTGGTCTTTGACAATGAATGTGTCCTGGTTCTGCTTCTGTAGAGGGATCAAGTGATCATTCTTGTGGCTGGTTCCTTGTCAGTTAACCTTATCAATTCCCTTTATTCAAACCTCCCAAATTTGGAGAAAAAAAAAACACACAAAAAATATATATGCCTTGGAAATGTTTCTCTAATTGTACCTTATCTTTTAAATTTCTTAATGGTGTTTCTTAAAGAGCACAAATTCCCAATTTGTATAAAGTAAAATTTTAAGTTTTTTTCTTTTATATTTAATGCTTTTTGCATGTTGCCCAAGAAATCCTTATAAACATGGAGCCAAAAAAACTCTTACCATAGGCATTCTTGTAAAAACTTTTTAATATTAGCTTTTATGTTTTGTTCTGTGATCCTCATTGAGTCAGGTTTTGTGTGTAGTGAAAGTAGAGAATCAATATTAATTTCCCCCTACAATTACCCAGTTTTTCTACTCTCATTTATTTAAAAGGTTTTCTTCTCTCCATTGAATTGTCTTGGCATCTTTGTCAGAAATGAATTGATCACATATGTGGATTGACCATATATTTCTGGACTTTGTTCTGTTACATGAATCTATTTATCTATTTTTATTGGCACCATTAATTTTTAATCAGCCAGTTCTTCTTGGCTTATAAGTAATGACACCAATGTTCAAAACAATAATATACTAGCTGAGCCCTTATATGGCAACTTGCCAGTGGAACAATGTATAAAGGTTTGAATCAGGTTGGAAATTCTTTCTTGCATGTTGTCCAAATTATTCTCTAGGCAGTAACCTGATTTTGAGTGATTCTGAAATAAACAAAAAATAAAAATATATAATTATAAATTTATCCAAGAATTATCATTTTAAAAGATGTATTTTTGAAACCCATTTATACAGAATGTGGTTTGAACTTAATTTTCAATTATTTATTCAATAATTTGAGGGTATCCTATATTCTATACACTGTTTTAGATAAGGGGAGAAGTGAGATATCTCTTTGTTTATAGTTCCTGCAGGGAACATTTTTATAATCTCTCTTCCTTTTTTAGCAATGTGTTTTTCACAACCACAGAGAAAAAGTGTATTCTGGGTAAAATAAGCATCAGGTTAAACATCTTTATGTATTCAGATGAGTTGACAAAAAATTATAAATGCTTACTAAGGAAAAACATTGCTCAGACTTTCCAAATTTGCTATTATTGTCATAAAATATTCATCTCTTTTGAACCTAAAAATGTAAATTGTCATTTCCCTCAGTTACATTTTCCTTGTTTTAAAAATTGAATCTTATACACTATTTCTAAGAAAAATTTGTTTACATTGCTTTTTAATAGGACTATTTTTCTCCAGATCTAAATAATTTAAGTGAATATCTCATATTTTCAATAATTTTCCCAGACTTTCTGGCAAATAAAATATTTTCCAGAGTAGATATAATTCTAGAAATGAATCTTAAATGGTGAGGAGTGTTGAACACACTTCCTGGAGAAGTAGTAACTCCTGTGGAGTCTTAAAAACAGGGAAGCATTTTGTAAATATCATAGCACACAAGAATGACAACATGCATACTCCATGTTGGGGACAGCAGGTAGGAGAAGGTAAAGAATTGGCTTGTTTGTAAGCTCAGAGTGATGGCAAGCTGCCTGTAGAACATCCAGAGTTCAGTACAGGCAAGCATTTACTTGAGAGTAGACTCAGAGAGTCTGGACTTGAATGCCAGCAAAAGTTGGTATGGCACTCTTGCATTAAGTGCTGTTTTGCAAACTCACATTGACTAGTATGTGATGTTTCACTGATAAAATAAAATAGAATCATATTTGATTGTTCAGGGCTAGAAACTTTTCTACAAACAAAATGATCAAATATAAATAATTCGAACCTTGCAGGTCATATGCTCTGCAGTTGTTGGGCAAAAATAGTCAAAGACAAACACAAATGGATACACATGCCTCTGTTCCTAGAAGAGGTGCATGGCTGGCTAGATTTGTTCAACAAGATACAGTTTGCTGACCTTCTAATCTTCCAAGAAATTCTGATTAAACATCTTCCAAAATCATACACTGACAGTAAAAGGCCTGTGACCTTGAAATTGTTCTTCCTCTGACTGCCCATACTTTGCAGCTCTCTTCAGAAATCTGACTTCCAAGGGGAATTCAACTTTGAAAGTAATTTGCACTCAGAAAGCATGTAATCAAGAGAGACAACATACGAATAAACTCAGCTCAGGCAAACCAAACTCTCTGATTCTCCTCCAGCTTACTGATTTCTTCTTCCAATCATTAGTGTCTAGCTAGTCACATTCCCCCCTCTATTTCTAAGGCCACTCTCTGGGGTTCTCCATGCCACTGGGTTCTGGTTGCTCATTCCCGGACTGTTTTTACTGAGAAACACAAGACTTACTTGCTAGATTCCCATTTCTCCTGAATTCAGTGTATTTACACCTCTAAAGCTAAGATATAAAGTTGAGTTAGCATTGTAACAAGAGTTAGATACACACGCATCACTAAAATTGGAGAAAATTCCACAAAACTAGTTGTTAGCCCTTCCTTTCCAAAAGTCTTCCGATGTTTTCATTCCTCTAAACAACGTGCTTCATTTTCACTTTAAAATTTAGTAAACCTCAAGTTAATATTACTCAACTCATTCAACATTTAATTAATTTTCAACACCTGTAAATGTGCCTGGAACTGGGCTCATTGCTGCTGATACAACTATGTAGCTCCTACATAGTTGTCAAAAAGCAAGCAAGTTCTTGATGTCTTGGAGTTTACATCCAAGTGAAGGAGACAAGTATTACACACATAAATAAGCAAGACAAAAACATATGTGATAAGTGCTATGAAGAAAACCGGGATGTCACTGAAGATAACTGTGACAGTGATGGTGATAGAGATGTATATGTGTGCATACGTACATGTACATTGTGCATGCATTTATGTGGGGGGTTGTGTTTGAGAGAGAAACTATTTTAGAAAAAGTTGTCAGGAACAATGTCTGCGAGTTGATGATATTCAAATAAAGACCTTAAGACTGAAGTGAGAAAGCTATGCAAAGAACTGGGGGCAAGGGGGTTGGGGGGACAAGAGATGGTGACAAGAGAATGTGCAAAGTCCCTTCCAAATTCCTCTCTTAACTTACCCCAGAACGAGAATGGAGTTAACTTGTTTGGGAAACTGAAAGATGAGCGTGGGTGGACAAAGACATAGAATATGGACGGAGAGGTAAAGGGAGACTGCAGAAGAAACTTAAGGAGGCCCATGCACACAGAGATGCCTTCATGGTCAAGAGTCAGGATTTCATTGTGAGAGCAATGGGATAACCTTGCAACATTTAGTCAGGAAGCATTAGGATATGTGATTTAAGGAGTTGAATATGACTGCTCCAGCAAAGATGGATTGGAGTCGTAAAAGTTATAAGGATGACATCTCTACTCTGGCCGAGGCAGTGTATGGGTGGTTTTGGTTAGGCATGTCCACTCCCCTGCCTGGAGACAGATTTGAGAAGGTAGACAACACCCCCCCCCCCCCCCCGCCAACACCACCATCGCAGGGAGGAAAAAAAAGAATTGCTGGTCATGTCAATGGTAGATGTGGAAAGACTTCTTTATTATCAATGTAAGATCACAAAAGATTTGTAATATCAAAGGGGTACAGTGGAGGCGAGTGAAAGAATATCACCCAGAAAATAAATGCAGAAAGAACAGGAGATGAGGAGATGAGCAGAAGCAAAATATAAGATGACCAGGATAGGATGTTTGATTTTTCTGCTAAATCATTTATAGCAAACACAGAGGTAGAGCAAAGATGGCAAATACTTCTGTGGAGTATGACTGACCCCTTTTCCATTTTCCCTCACTCTCTTCCCCCTTATCGCTCCTCTTCCACGCAACCCACAGTAAGAGCAAGAATGCCATTGGGAATGGGGGCTAAAAAGACAACTTCGTGATTATTTCAGCTTGGTCTTCTCACAGCTGGTGACTTCTTCCAAGTTAAAAGATGTGGTCAGTAGTTGTTTTGGTAAAATTGTTATAAAATCAAGAAAGAACAAAATGAAAAGTAGTGAAGATTGATGGGGGAAAAAGTAAGTGGTTTGGGAAAGACTCAGTATTCAAATTATCAGTACCATGTGCTCTGGCTCCAGCCCAGCTTAACTATGACTGAATCAACCTGACAGGGCAGCACTGCTGCCTGAAGAGTAGGACAAAAGCTATTAATAGTCTTTGGACCTAGGAGAGACAGGGAGAAGGGTTTACGGAGTTGCATGTGTGTTTGTATGTAATGGAAGCTGACTGCCCAGTGGACTGATAATAAATATAACTAATGAAACTCCAGCTTCTTACTAAGAAGTATATGTATTCACTGAAAGGAAAAAAATGCATATATTTATTTTGTAAAAAACAATTTACATGTAGCTCATTTTAAAGCCAGAAATAAGTAAGAAAAAATTATTAGTATTTACAATACTTGAATCAGATCATGGCATTTTCTCTAAAAAATACCAAATGATTGTGCAACATTAAAATAAGATAAATCTTGCATTGTTTTTATCTATTCAGTTCCAAATGAACCATATTATATATGAAACACATACATTTTGATTAACAAAAATTAAAACCACATTTTTTTTCTTCAGTTTAGTCTTTTTCCTAGGTCAAATACCCTATGAAATAAAGTTTAATTGCTTTAACTCTTGGGTTATTAATAGGTGATAAAGTTTCCAAATAAAGTTTTCAAGAAACATCTAGAAGAAGTATATTGATAAACAACATGTAAATGCTGTTTTGACTAAAATGACTTAATCACTATCCATTGCTTGCCTAAAACAAAACAAAACAAAAAAACCAGATCCAGTGGTAATTTACTAACAACTTAATAATGTTTAATATAACTGACTTTATTTTAACATTAACTCTATAACTGAATTTTAAATTAACAAAAATGAACAATATTTGTAATCTAAAATTTTCATTCTTCCATATCATAGTTATGACAGAGCCTAAAAGTTTTCATTTCCATATATTGATTCCATACTATCTTGAGCTATTTCAATCCATATCATGCATCTTTATATGGAACCATATTATAAAGTCCTGCTATTTGAAAAATTAGGGAACTAAGAGCATGATGGTATAAATAAATAAATAAAAATAACTTGCGACATTTTAGAAGTTGAAGAAAGCCACTAGAGAAAAGAATGGTGACAGAACACGAAAGCAAAAGGAAAGCATTGAAAGAAATTGCCAAAGGCTGCTCTGAAAGCAAACATAGAGTTGGCTGACTACCCACCTGGGATCCTGGGGAGTAACATATCTATCAAGATTGAGAAGAAGGAAAAAGCTTTTTCAGAAAGCTTAGGAGCAATTTACCTTTTTTGTGGAGTAGTCTGAATATGGGATTTCCAGACAGGAGAGGTAAAGAAGTGAAGCAAGAGGAGGCTCATGATGCCTTTGTTTGGTGTTCTCAGCTGATAGGCTCTCTGCAAAGTTGACCTGGGAGCTGAGTTAAGCACAGAACATCACAGAAAAGCTACTAGATCATAAGATTGTTGCAGGAATCTTTCCCGTAGGAAGAGTAGAATGACATAATTAAACAATGCCTTGGTAGCCATGCAGTAGTTTGCATTCATTTTTGTTTGTAATTATTTATCTATTTACTTATGTTTTTATTTTTATTGATTGCATATATAAAACAAGCATATACATTATATACATATAATATATACATTATATATCCATAATATATATACATTATATATAATATATAGAGACATTATATATATATAAATATATAGCATCATTGTCTTCCCTACCTGAGGTTTTTCTACCACATTATCACCCTTGAAGTGGTTTGCCTTCATGAGGAGAGGCCTCAATCATCACTGCAACTTTCGTATTGCTGGTGACCTCCAGATTTATTATTTTGTCAAAAATATATACCTCCATTTTTTGTGACTGGAGTAAATTTTGATTCATTTGTAGTGACTTACAATCTTACCAGATGCATGAGTACATTTTGTAATAATTTCCCTGGGAGGTCTTGGTTATTTGGAAAAGTCTCTAATGAATAAGTAGCGATGATGGGAACTTAAACATTGTATCACAACATATTTGTTTTGAGTTCCCTTGCCAGAGGCAGCAATCTGAGCCAAGTGAATTATTAAGTGAAGGCGGTTCCAGAGAGACCTTCTTATCAGACTCCAGCATCCCTGGACAGTGGATGGAAATGCTAGTAGAAGGGCACATGTTGTGGAAACACAGGGATCTGACCCAAGGCCTCAGGAAACCCAAGAACTCCTTGTCCCAAAAATTCCCAGATAAGGCACTGAGTAGATGTGGTCCAGAAACCAGCATAATCAATAGGTAATTTTTCACAAAGCGTCAGAATTCTAGAGAAAAAATTAAAGGCACTTCTCAACCAACTTTTTTATTTCTGCTGAGTAGAATGTTAACAATCACACACAAACCTCAGTTTCTTTCTTGCCTCCATGTTCTTGAAGTCTCTTTCTTAAATTGTTTCAAACCCTAAGGTGAATGAAGACCCATCCTGCCTCAGTTTTTAGGAAAGATGGAGAAAAAGGCAGATTCTGTTCATAGGCAGACTCTGCAACCCAACTGCCTTTCCACCTGTAAGGTGACCACTTACTTTGTATGTTTGACATGACTGGTGGTGATAACATCCATATTTACATTTTCTTTTCTTATTTGGGACACTATGACAAAGGTTTCTTCTTTCTCCAACAGGAGCACAGATGTTCTCTAGACTAAAGAACATCAGGCATCTCTGTTCCCAAGAAAACTTCCACCTGAGTACCCCAAATTAGCCTGTTCCTGTGTTCTTCCCTATTTCTCCCCTATTTTGGTGATTATATCTAGTTAATGCAACAGTTTTCCCTGTCTGGTGATCTTATCCATACCTCTGGACAGATTCCAAACATGCCTCAGCTGTGGACAAAGTGCTTGGACTCATTCTTGTGTTAAAATGAATTCCTCCTCTTCTTTCTGAGTGCTGTCAGCAACATCTCCAGTATTCTTAAGCTGTATGCTCAATATATTCCAAATCTTATCTTTGCATTGCTTGTGTTTATGGCATCCACACACATTAGGTACAAATGGCTACACACTAATGACCATAAATCATTGATGTCATTTGACAGGGTTCCACAGGAAGTATTGTGACATAGCCTATTGGGGAACCCTTTTTATGCTGGGACTCTGAAGGAGAGGAAGAAATAAATTCCTCTTCCTCTTTGGTTATTGGGCCTGTGAAATAAACTGACAAAAAACAGACTAACAGTAGAAAAACAGGATTTATTAAAACATGCATTTTGCAATCACAGCAGAGACTTGGTGATTAACAACATAAAGTTGTCAGAACTTGAGTTTATAGCAACTTGACAACAAACAATAAATTTGTTTGAAGAAGAGTCAAGACAAAGGAAAAAAGATATGTAGTCTCTCTATGGATGGGAAACAGAGTATATGGGAGAGACTAAAAGATGGCAAAGACTGTTCAATAACATTGTGTAGCTGCCTTCTGGTACCTTTCTCAGGGCTTAGGTTTAGGCTAGAGTTGTCTCCTGGTGCTTAGGAAGCATTCTGCTCTCTGTATGGGAAACTTCCACAATTTACAGCCTGCTTTCAGGCAACAGAAGGGAACACAGAGAACTTTTCTCGTAGCTGCTTCTTCCCATTTGCCTTCAGCTCAGAATAATCCTTATACCAAAGAGGCTTCTTATGATATCCTACAATTCCAAGTAGGAAATGACTATCCCAAATGGGAATGTATCCTCAGCTCAGAACTTTGATGTTTCCAATGGAGACTAGAACTGAGAAACTGTGACTTGACTCCTCATATTCTGGGGCATGGTGTGGGGAGTAGCTGAAATACTTGCATTCACAGTTCTGAACTTTTTCCTCTTGGGTGTGTTAGCTTTTATTGCCTGTGCAGGAAAACATAATAAAATTAGCAGCTTAGAGCAACCTAAACTCCTGACCTATACTGGAAGTCAGAAGCCTGGCCTGAGTGACCTTGGTCTAAAAATCAACGTGTCAGCAAGACTATGTTCCTTTTCAAAGGCCATTTTTGGAGGCCCTGTATTCCCATGTTCTTCCCAGCTTCTCGAGCCCATGTTTCTTGATCATTAGCCCCCTTTCTCCATCTTTAAAATCAACCACAGCTAGCAGAGGCCCTTTCTTCTAAAGTTGTCCTATCTCTTTTACTACAGTGGGGAAAGGTTCTCTAGTTTTGAAACTTAGGTGATTGGTTTGGTGTATTGCTTTTCATCCTGCTTTCTCTGGAATATAATGGTGCTAAAATATAAGCCACATTTTTCTAGTGGCGTGTTGGTCTGTGTGCCTATATCTCTCCAAATGGCAATTGGATCAATATAGGATTCCGCATTCTTCACTCCTGTCCTTATGGCACCTTGTCCCACTTCTACACCTGAAGTGGAAACAGACAATGGAAACAATGAAGCAAAGTAAAAGAGGGCACAGAAAGTGGGAAAGAAAGAGCTCAGAAGGAAGGAAAAGAGCCTTTTGAAACATAAGAGAAAAAATCATTGTCAACAGTATTGATTTTAAATTGAAGTCTTCCAATCAAACATCCCCATCTCTCCTGTCCCAGGTATGGATTAAAATACATGAAAATCTACTTTTTCTTTTACTACAGTAAAAAAGAATAAGGCTGTTTATCAGCCCTCTGACTTCCTTCCTACTACTTGTAGCTATTGGGAATGGAAGGATTTCAGTAAATATACAAAAGTTAAACTACAAGCTAAGGGCATTAGCAAATAACATCTGACTTGGACTCTGGGGACATGGAGAATGAACAAATGACTCCTTTTAGTGGTTTTCTTCATCAGGGTACAGCATATGCAAGATTCCTGAGCAATGAAAGGTTCCTGTGGTGGACTATGTAACTGGAATATTGTGATCTCAGTGAGCTCAAGCCATCTGGCATGTTCTAACTTCACCAGATTCAATGATATCAGATGGAATGACCAAAGCTTTTTGATGACTTACATACAAAGGAGGATGAGCAATGTGGGGAGAACAGCAACAAAAATCCCATGTTCAGACACAATTCAGCATGTGGGACACATAAACTCCCAGTTCTCCAGAATCTACAACTAGGGAAGGCATACTGAACACATCAGAAAAAAGAGGTGCATTCAGTTACACACACAGCAGACATCCTGCAGTCTGATGGCTCACCCTGTATTTGACTTTCTTCCCAGAGACTTCCCTCAGAAAACATTTTGTGTGGAGAGAGCATTATTAACAAAGAGTGTTGATGTCCATAATGAATGTATTGACCTTCCATGTAAGTGTTGGCCAGACTCTGGGTGGCACCAACCTTCTGGAGGTAGGTAGCTCAAAGGCACAACTCTAGACTGTTAGAGTGTAAGTGGGTAAAGTGGTTAGAAAAAGTTTCCTTCAGAGCACAATGAGGCACACCTCTTTTATGCTAGCCTATCCAGGCCCAGCACCTCCCACCCAGGGAAGATGTCTACTTGCTTGTGTTTGTTTTCGCCTAGACACACTAGTCCACTGACTATACTTTGACACTACTACTCTGTCAAAGGGAAGTCTGTGCCAAAGATACTGCAGTGAGCTGGGACTCAGAGTCCGTCAAGACTGTGACGAGAGTATAAACTCAGTGTAAATAGAGCACATGATGGGAGCTAGCAAACTCAGGCATCTATTTGCAATTCTTTTTAAAATTCAATGGTAAACCAGAGATAGATGTTGGTTTCCCTCTTTTTTTTTTTTTTAATCACAGCAATCAACTTTAGCACTTGATGGACATCAGCTTTCTCATTCTATGCTGAGAAGGAATTGCTGTGCTTTAGGTAAAACTAACTTACAGATCTTTGACAAAGCTGTCAACTTGATAAAAAATAATCTCTACAAGGAAGTATAATTCTCTTAGGAAAAATTTCCAGCCCAAATCTTAGAAATCCAACCATAGTCGATATTGTTAGTAGCTTGTTTATGGTTCTTTTTTTATTGACTGACTCTTTAAACTAATAATGTAAGGTATTCAATAGTCTTCATCTGGGTAATCATTTAATGGTAAATCAAGAACTGTTCATTGAAGCAAAAGAGTGGATCTTTCATGTCAATGAGTTATTAAATACCTATAGGAATGCATTCCCAAAGTTCAGATAGTCTCCAGAATGGATTATTACCTATTTGTGGCTTTCATTTTCCCTTTCTTTCTTCCCTTTTTTTTCTGTCTTCTGTTATTTCTCCTGTGACTGATGTAAACACTGGCTGCTGGATTTTTTTTCTCTGAAATTTGATGCATCATTTCCCATGACCCTTCAATCATGTATGAACATTCCTTCTCGGGTGACTGGTTCTTTCTTTTCCATTGGATTCTACCCTCCCTCTTTGGAACCAATTATTTCAGCTTGACTCTATGTTTCTTAGGAAGTTTCCTTTCAGAACTTTTGTTAATGTGTCAGACCTTTAGGAATTGTCTGCCATAGAAAAAACTTCACCTAGATACTCACTTATACTCTGAGGTGCACTGTGAAGGTAAGGGTGAAGTGATTTTTGGATAGCTGAGGAGGACAGTGGGATGGGAATGAACATTTTAAATCGTAGATTGCAAGTGACTGTAAACAAATACCTTTGAGAATCAGGCCTAAACCACTAATGGAATAAGAAAGGAGCTGATGAAAATCTTTGGAAAAATGAAGACTGGCTGTCCACCCTTAGGCACGGCCCTTACGCAGTAGCAGTTTATATTTGGCTGTTGCCACATTGGAATGTGGAATTTGAAGCCAGATTCACTTTTTCCAAAGAAACCAAGAATCCTGATTAGTGTCACATCATCCCATTTTAGAATAATGGCGACTAATTTAAATATTTTAGACCTTATGAAACCAAACATATATATGACCCAACTAGGGAACTTTGAACCACTGGTTCAAAGCCTTGACAAAGAGCTATTGGATTATTTTATTTTATTAGAACTCACCCAAATGTCAGAAAATATGGTATGTGAAAATATGAAATGGAGATGTGTTTATTATTTGATGGACTGACTCTTTCCACGTATTCTTTGAATCTCTATATTTTAGGTCTCTAATGTGATTATATTGCTTGTTTCTATCACCAGCTCACTCCACCAGATGTGGCTATTCCAGCTACATGATCATACCTGTGTGGTTTTCATGACTCTTAAGTGCTCTGTGATGTGGGTACTCAATATAGAGTGAAAATGATAGGCTTAATCTAACAGTAGCCTCCATGCAATGATATTGTGAGCCTTGACAACATAAAATGCCCTTGTGAGAATCTCTCTGAGAAGCATAAAGAATACATCCCTCCCATCATCTGTTCTGCTTTTGTAGCTTTCCTAATACAAGTAGACTATAATGTCTTTCTAACAGATTGAATGAGAGAACTTATTCCTTGCTTCAAGAGTCTCTACAAATTAAGAAAGGCAAGGGAGGGGAAATTTTTATCAACTATTCAAATTCAGCCTGGAAATGTCCTCATGGGCAACCCTGTTCCCTCAAAGTCATGGCTTGGGCTAATTTTTTTTTCTTGCTTGCTATTATTTTGATTAAATGATTTTTGTATTTTCTTAGATTGTTATTCATTTTGTACAACAGTTTATTTCCCCCAAATGTAGTCCCCATAAATCTCCCAGTACAACATCACTGTGAACTGTCACCAAGGTTCCTTCTGCTCTTCTGCCTCATTTTGACTCCTACACCCTTCCTCCCCTGCTATATGCCTCAGCTCTAGTTTGCCTGCAAGTTCTTTTTTTCACACTTTGTTTAGTTTCCCCATATTCTTCCTAAAAATGAAACCATCTGATATTTTTCTTTTTCCTTCTGACGTCTTCTAATGAGCATAATCCCTTCTAGCGCCATCCATGTTATTGCAATGGCATGACTTTATCTTTTGTTTTTGATTGCTGAATAGTGTTCTGTTCTGTAAATACACCACATCTTCTTGACCCATTCATCTGTCCTTGGGCATTTGGGTTGTTTCCATACCTTGATTATTATAAATAGTGCTGCAACAAAAATAGGAATGCAAGTTTTCTTTTGTTTTTGTGTCCTTTGGGTTGATTTCTAGGAATGGAATCAATAGGCAATATGGTAGATCCATTTCTAGTGTTTTGGGATCCTCCATACAACTGACAAGTGGTTGGACCAGTTTGCATTCCTACCAGTACTACAAGAGGGTTCCTTCTTCTCCACATCCTCACCAGAATTTATTGTTGCCATTTTTTTTTTAATATGGGCCTTTCATACCCATGTAAAGTGTTTTCTCCTTATGATTTTGATTTACAATTCCCCTAATTAGAAGTGATGTTGAGCACTAAATGGCTTTTTTTTAGGCTTTTAGTTTGTTTACATTTCAAACCCTGAACCTATTCTTCCCAAGTCTACCACCTCTATCGTCCAGTTGACCACACATGACCTTATATTTACTCACATCAGAATTACCAAGGACAGCAAGTACCCCTGGGCAGGGGCCACCTAGAAAGGCTTGCGGAGAACCAGCCAGAGTGACCTGACCAGCTTCCCTGGTTATTCCCGGGTCATCCCTGATCTGTGAATGGGATGGCTTTACCCTGATTTCTCTGCTCCTCTGTGGTGAGGGTGTTGTGCCTGGCAATCAGCAACAGAAGAGTGTCTGATTAGGGAAAATATGAATATGCTCAACATGGCAAGTTTCCCTTTATGGTTTAATTCAGTTAGTCACAAATGGAAAAGCAATATTTTCAAGCTTCTGACATGGTGATGGTGTGAAAATTACAAATATGTATTTTTGTGATTCGGTGGCCTGACTGCATGGAGGATTAAATATTAAATGTCATATTATTTTCTGAGATGTTGTGAAAGGTTTCTTTGAGTCTATGTTTATTACAATAGTAAGGTAATATGTGGTTTGAATAGCAGAGATTTTTTTACTACATCTATTCTGAGGATGGTTATGTCATTTAGTAGTTAGAAGCCATAACAGTTATTTAGTCAGGAATAATTTAATATAAAGAACTGTTAATCAGATGTTAGCTAGTAGTTGTTAACTAGCAGTTGTTACTAGGTAACTGTAACTAGTAGGAAGACAACCCTTCTGCCTAAAGGAGGTGGCAGCTACTGTTCCTAGAGCTGAAGGTCAGAGAGAAGAAGTTTGGATTATTACAAGGTGGAAACTTAGAAGGGCTGTGGGGAGCTGCAAGTTAGATCCACAAAGAGGATCTAATTGGACACAGATTGGTGACAGTGTCTCAGGGAGATAGGGGGGAGGAGGAATGTGTCTGGTTTGCAATTGTGGCAAAAGCTGTAAACCAGTCTCTGATGCAACTATAAGAATGCTATGGTTCTGCAGGGGTGGGCATGTGTTGCTGGGGTGAGGCTCACAGAAACTATAAACCATCAGGTCAGGAAGCCCTTTAAAAAGGTTCAGAACCTACCTCCTGTTCTGCCATTGAGAAAGCATAATGCAGAGCCAGGTGACAAAGCAGAAAATAGGGCATGGGGTCCTAGTATTAACATAAAAAAGTTGCGAGTTGAAAGGGGGGTTGGAATATACAGATGGTAAGTTAATAACTAGGCCAGCAGTAATGGTCCCTAGCTCTTTGAAAAGCTCATGGATAGATTTTTTTTTCTGAAGTAAAATTTGTCATTCAGATTTTTTTTTAACTAACACATTGGAAATTATTGTAATCAATTTCTTAAGAACCAGCATTTAGAGTCTCAATTTTTTTTATTTTTCAGGAAAAAGCATATATTTATGTTATTTTTTTACCCAAGTATAAACTCTTTTAAAAAATAAAAGCTCACTAGAAACAGAAGATGCTGACATTTAAGATATTAAAGATTAAATTTTATTTTGTGTTAAACCAAGATTATTAAAATACAACTATCAATCAATCAGTATAGGTTATCATGTGAGTTAAAAGACCCTTAAAAAGTGGTATGTAAATAGATATTTTTTTCATCATGTAGAAACAGGCCCAAGGAAGACATTTCAGATGTTGTACCCAGCATTACCAGAAACCCAAGTCCATTCAATTTTCTGCTCTGTCATGTCAAGGGTTATGTGAATATAATTCAGTGAAGATGGCAGCTAGAGTTCCTGCCATCACATCCATATTCTGAACATCAGTTAAAAGAAAGAAGAGCAGTGTTCCTCATGTTTACAAAAGAGGCTTTTTGTTTTGTTTTGTTTTGTTTTGTTTTTATTAAGTATCCCATAGCACTTCACTAACTACAAAGTGACTTTTACCTGGGAAGTCATGTACCCAGGTAAAAAGTGTGCCCTGTTCATTTTGGGAATATGAGCAGGATAACTTGGCAGGGAGCGAGCTTTTTTGCCATACTCTGGGAGGAATGCTACCTCATCAATCATAAGCCGTGATGTAAGAGAGTCTTATCAGCTCCTCTTAAAAGCTGCAGATTGCTGGGTAAGGAAGATGGGAAAATATATAAAGGTAGGAGGCAGGAAAGAGGGGAGGTTGTTGAGCTGCGTGGATTCCATACTAAGAGGGGAAGGGTGAAGTATGACATTTATTTTATTTCAAAGGACTGAATTAATGCTAACCAGGTTTAATCATACTATTGTTTGTATTCTTTTTCCTCTCAGAGAAACACCTTAATATGCCAAGATGGATTTTAGATTGGCATGGCAATTATATTCATCTTTGTAAGTCTGTCTCTTCCCACGTGAACCTCAAAGGGTATGGAAAAATGGCATCATATCGATAAAACAAAATGCCTTCCAGGACATTCTTTAGATGTCTGATGTGCAAATATGGTCAAAATGAATAATTCAGGCCAGTTGGAGTGAGCATTTCTCTGTGAGACTGACTGGCTTTGCAAAGTGGTTCCCTTTGTAAACTAGCAATATTGCTTTACGACATGACATGGGTAGAAGATAGGCCAATTTCTTAAGTGATCTGAGTAGATTTACTCAGTATTTTCCACCACTTTTGTACTTAGAACTAATTTGCAGGAGCCTCCCATGTTGTGCCTTGTCACATCACCTTAAGAAAACTACGGGTGGAAGCATAAATTTCTCCATTACACATTTTACTTGTCCAAGATTTTGCTCACTTCCAGCTAACTCACCCTTCCTACTCTGATACCTTTGGTCACAATAGGGAATTTCAGGACACTGGGGGAAGAAAGAGAAGAAAGTGAAGATTCAGTTGGGAATCTTATTTATTTATTTTTTTGGTATATCTTATTTTATTTTTTTTGGTATATCTTATTTTATTTTTTATTTATATATAAATTTCACAACATTGTAATCTCAGGGATTTTCCTCCCCCACCATCCCCACCCTTCCCCCCCTTTCCCTCCTGCTCAAAGTTGTGCACTTCAGTTTGGTGCTTAGCTTGTTTTGACTTTTCCTCAAGGCTTTTGTTTATTTTTTTCACTATATCCCTTATAGCAGTTGGGAATCTTATGATGCTGCTTCCTGTCTGCTGCAGGAAATGTTGCTAGTGTATAAATGCCTACATGTGTGGAGCGCCATCCCCAGTGGGAAGGCAAGGGGGCACACGAAATGCCATCCTTGAGCAGCCCGTTATCCCACCCCAACCCCTTCTCCCATTCTCAGCCCTGTTTACTAATGTAGATTTGTCTTAAGTGTGTTGATGTGACCAAGAGAGGACCTGTAGGACTTGTAATGAAGGGGAAATGATTCCTGTAGGAAATCACTTACAGCCAAGTGAGTGACCCCTGTCATTAAGGAAAAGTGAAGTCTTCACTAACTGATGTTGCTCTTTTGCTTTTTTCCACCTCAGAGGTTTCTCCTCTGTGTCATCTACCCTTCCTCCACTTTGCCTCTTTCATCTTCTAAAGGGGGTGGTGAGAGCCTCATTACCTTCCCGTGGGATGGATGAATCATGCATGAAAACAGGGATAACAACTAAAGAGAAGACACTCTGCTGGTAGAATTTAGGCAGAATGAATAATGGAAAGAGCCCAGTATTAGAGCCAAACACAGTTGGGATTGATTCCCACTTCTGTCATTTAGAAACTCTCTTGGGCAACTTACTTGTGTCCTGAGTCAGTCTCATTATTTATTCAGCTTTTATTAAGGTAATAGTCGTTTCCAATGTTATACATGAGGTCACCCCCTTCAGATGGACGTGATATATGAGGATCACCCCCTCCAGATGTATGTTATCGCACCACACCCACCACTAAGATACCCATAATCCTCTACCACCATCCACTTGTGCTCCTTCCCCAGGTGCCTTCTCCCCTCTGCCCCCTGCAATGGTGTCAGTTCTATAGTCAGGTTTCTGGAATTTGTTATTGCCTTGGTTTTGTCTGGCACTTTCATTTTTCTATATTCCATCATCTCTTATTCTGTAAAAGTGAAATAATAATACCTGCCTCGTAGTAATGTGAAAATTGACTGAAATTATAAAGAAGTGGTACAGTCTCATGTGCATAGTTGGCATTCACTCAACATTAGCCCTCTTACTTTATTAAGGAGTTGTTGGGGCAAGTCATGGAACCCCTTCAGTATCTAAACATTTTTTAGTGTCTCACTGGGGACAGAGAATCAAATGAACCCATTTTACTGCATTTCTTGTATTCCCTAGATCTACTTTCTCCTTTAAATGGAGATGATCAAGTGATGCGTTTGTTTCAGCAAGCCTCGTTGTCTGTGCTGGCCACTCTGTTTGGGGCCAACACATCACTTTGTCACATGTACTGATATCACGACCTTAGCATCTCTCAGAATGAAGAATCCCTTCACTCCCTGTGCCAGGCCTGGGTTGGTATTACTCATTTGCAAGATTTCAACCAATCTTGCACCAGGATACGGGAACCAGGCACAGAAATCACAACCGTTTATACCCCTTACCATACATAGTGCTCAGTGTTCTGCTAATACATATTTTGCTGCCCTTGTTCTGCTAAAGCTCAAGGGTCATGGGGTCTGAAGATGTAGCTTCAGTTGCCACTCTCTCTCTGGTTGGTAGGAATGCTGCAGTCCTAACCTCAATGGGGTGAGGAAATGAAAAAGGCTCCCAAAAATACCGTTCTTGGGTATAGACTGTAGCCCTGTGGTAAAACTGATCCATATCCTTCCTCAAGGTAAAAACTCCCCAGGTTTCTGCCCCAAATAAGATCTTATCAGCCCTTCTTATTTGCTTCAGGAAAACCATTGACTATGTGTGTGGGGGGGGGGTGTTTGTTTTTTGGTTTGTTTTTTTTTTGTAAAAAGTGTTTGAAAGGTGTTCTTTTCTTCTTGTCTACCGGAACTAGCTAGCTAGCTAGTTAGATAGATATGATAGACAGCTAGACATTGAGATATGCTATTCTTATATAAATAGTATTCTATATGTTTATATATGCTATACAAATTATATGTTACATATATAACAGAAAAGTGAGCATATACAATAGCTATAAAATCATATTGTAATTCCTCAGTGTATCAAAACAACATTGTATAACTTTAAGTTGAATAATATTATATGTAAATTATCTCAATTTCAGCAGAAAAGAGTGTCAAGCAAAGTCAGCATCCTCTTTCCAGGTCTTCATCCAAGATTTGTGGATATTTCACCAGAAGGATATAGGACTAAATGACATTTTTAGCTCAGTAGTTATTTGTTTGTTTATTTTCTATTTCCACAATAAAGGAAAGTATATACTATTTTTTGTCATCATGTGTTTACCCTCCTCTGAGTTTTTTTTTCATCATGTGTTTACACTCCTCTGAGAGTTTTCCTGACAGTCTTCATAATATTCACTATTGAGTCGCTTCTTTGTAGAGCTTCTTAAGCTCGTGCACATCAGTATTCAAGAAGTCTAGGAATATTTGTAAATCTCAAGTAAAACACTAAGGCTTTTGACAAGTTATTTAGTAAAACTTTTTAATTTTAAGAATTTTAGGTTCTGCCTTCATAACCCTTTTCTGAAGAGAGGTCCATTCACATTAGAAAACTGTCAAAAGAATCCCTGACACTGAAAGCTCAAGAATCCCTAATGCAGTGGAACTTTTCTTATATCATCTGCTGCTTCCTTCCATTAATCTAATTCCACAGTTCTTGGCTCCCCCTTCTGTGATCTCACTCCCATTCTTCTTTTGCTTTCTGCCATACATGTCTGTGATATGTTCATCTATCTTTTTTTGAGACAAAAACTCATTTCAGTACCATGACTGTGCAGTTCATAATGGAATTTTTTTGTTACTGAGCAAATCCTGTTACTAGTTTACTATGCCAACCAAAGAGGATACTATTGTTTTCAGGTTTGGGGGTTCTTAAATGTTTCTGGGTTTTTTGGTTTCTCAACCCCTGCCTATGGCCATGAAAGATGTCAGAGCCATGACTTAGCAGAAGCAAAAGCAAAGTTTAGTAGAGACAGTGTGAAAGTACACCCAGGAAAAAGTGCAGGTGGGCAGAGTTCAGGGAAAAACAACATAAAGAAATGTGTAGCAGTCCTGGCTTAAGTAAGGAATGGGGACTGCTTAGTCCATCCCTTTCCGGAGTTTTCTGTGCAGGCAATCTGGGGGTGTTGGTTTATCCATTAGGCAGGTGGTCTAAGCCATTCCCTATTCTCCTGCTGGGGGGGGTGGGGGGGTGTTGCCAGCCCTGGCAGCAGAGTGCATGGGGATTTTTCTTCCCTTCTTCGAATTCTAGCTTTCCTGGGCTTCAGAGATCTATAGGCTGGGGTCAGGGGCTGCTTTCCCCCTCTGGGCACTCCTTGGCTCTCCCCTGGCTTTATGGGTTCTGACAAGTGTTCTGAAAGCACTCTAAGGTCCTGAATATGTTGGTCATTTGTTTTCAGGCCTTCCCTGCGCTGCCTAACACTAGGTCAGAGAAACAATTCCTCCTCTTTATCAACTTCCAACTGAAGAGGTGTATGCTGGAAATGACTTCTTGATTTATGTCTCCCCCAGAGAAGTTGGAGGCCTCTGCGATTCCATGGGGACTTTCCAGCATTCCAGACTGCTGCCTGCCTTGAAGCTCTGAGTCACCATCTTTGGGTCGAGGGCACTGGCAACCGTGCACGGAGCCCGGGGCCAGCCAGCCGCTCTGTCTTTCCCTCCAAGCAGAAGCCCACGATGAGTCTGGCCTGAAAGCCCAGCAAGTGCAGGAGAAAGACTTTTTTGTTCATGGAAAGAGTGAAGGCAAAGAAGGTTTCCAATAAATTGCAACAGTCTTTCCACCATTCTAAAGAACCCACCTTCCTTATCAACCAAGCTGTTGTAAGCGGTAACTCCCTTTCCAGCCTTCTGCCAGAAGCAGCTTGTGTCAGTTCTGCTGAACAAATAGAAACAGACCCTCAGAGAAACAGACCGGGAACCGTCACTCTCTCCAGAGGTCCCAGGAAGAGGATGTCAGAGAGCCAGCACAGCCCCCCTGTGATCCCATCCCGCAGGCCCGGGTTCCGGATCTGCTATATCTGTGGCCGGGAGTTTGGATCGCTGTCTCTGGCCATTCATGAGCCACAGTGCTTGGAAAGGTGGCGCCTTGAGAACAGCAAGTTGCCCAAGCACCTGAGGAGGCCAGAACCCTCCAAACCACAACCTCTCAGCGGCAGCGGGTCCTACAACCTCCAGGCCGCGAACGAGGCTGCGTTCCAGAGTTCCCAGGCGCAGCTGCTGCCCTGTGAGCACTGCGGCCGCACCTTCCTGCCAGACAAGCTGCTTGTTCACCAGAGAAGTTGTAAGCCCAAGGGGGAGGGTCCTCGAGCCCCACTCCCCCGCAGCTCTGATGATGCCACGGGTCCCAAGAAAGCTTCTCCTGGCATCGCAGCCCGACCAAGGACGCTTGTCTGCTACATCTGTGGTCGAGAATTTGGCACCTTGTCCCTTCCGATTCACGAGCCCAAATGCCTGGAGAAGTGGAAAATCGAAAACGATCGGCTCCCCCGAGAGCTCCGCCGGCCCCCCCCACAGAAGCCCCAGCCTCTTCTAGCTGGACAGTCCCGCCAGGCACGGCCAGGTCAGACCCAGCTTGCACCCTGCCCGAACTGTGGCCGCACCTTTGCCCCCGACGGCCTTCTGGTGCACCAGAGAAGTTGCAAGGCACAGCCTCCTGGGCTGAAAGTGCAGAATTTGACCTTAGGAAATACAGGTGGCCTGAAGGAGTCCACTAATTCCAAGCAGCAAAGGAACTCGGCCACAAGTGCTGTGAGCGATAAGGTAAATAATGCCACATGAGGTGCCTGGGGTGGACCTGCAGGTACTACGAGTCTGTCTCCCAGGGAACAAGAGAAAACTGTCCCCAGAATCAGTCGCCTCAACCCTGATGACGACCATTTCTTTCAATGCCTGTGTCCGCCTTTCTGCAGCCTGCCGACCCTGACCCTCTGTCAGACACCAGGGGCCGTGTGTCTCCTGGCAAAGTAGACATGAGAACACCCGGCTGGATTTATCACGCTCTTCCATTCTGCTGCCTAGAAGAGAGATGGAATTCTTTCTTCCCTGATCTCTCTCACCAGCCATCCTTGGGAGAGACCATTATTTGGAAATGAGTCATTCATGCTGTGTCTACACTACAGAGATATCATTCCCATTCCAACAGCCAATATTTATTGCGGGTGTATTTTAGTCATGTACCTTAGGAATTCATTTTTGGCAAGGCTGGGTCGTACCGAATTTATCTTACTAAAATAGCATCTATGTCAAAAACCCCAAATGACTTTAGCAATAATTAAACGTTGGAGCACTTGCAGAACAAGACAGGCTCTGCAATAACAGCACTTTCATCTAGCTCTCACGTGACTGAAGCAAGTGGGCGATTAACCCCAGCGTGGACATTGAACCGAGTCACTGTGTGTTCACAGTTCTGGCGAATGCTGCTTCCTGCTGCTGCTCCCCACCTGCCGTGGGTTTCTTCCCAGGCACCCAGCCCATTCGGGCAGGTCTATATAAGCATCACCTCAGGTGTCCCCAGCATGTGAGGCAAGGTCTTGTGGGGCCTTTACCTGAAGTCTCCCCATTAAGCCAGGACTGGGGAAGGATGTGTCTGAGGTTAGCGGACTCATTGCTGGTGGGAATGGTCCTTGCACTTTGTCCTGCCACTAAGCCAGAGGGTGTGCTGTTGTTATAGGTGTCAGATCATGGATATAGGAAGGGGCCAAAATCTTTTCTCTGACTTAGTACTTGAAAACACTCATGCACAGGGATTCTTTGATGGGCTGCCTTAGGGAACCTAAGGTTGCTCAAGTTATTATAAAAAATTAAAACACAGGGTGGGGTGGGGAGATGGGGGGTGGGGAGGGCAGTGTATGGGGGAGAACAGGGATGAAGCATCCTTAATTTAAACCTATTTCTATTTTTTTCTTTCTTATTTTCATGGCATTCTTTTGGTAAACGTCTAGTCCTTTTTCCTAATTTCTGTGTTTAGAGTGAAATGATTATGGACTTACTGGCTTAGAAGATTCCAAGACAATGATCCTAAAGCCGAGGAGTCAGACTAACAGATGCTGGGCAAGTTTTCCAATGAGCCTTGAAGAAAGAACAGCTAGTTTCCTTGCCGAATGAAAGCCCAAGCTTTTAAGTGTGGCATGGCTGCAGACTGGTCTCATAAACATGATCTGTTTTTCCCATCTTCTGCCTCTCGCTTTTCTTCCAAAATGTGTGGGGTCTGGATTCAGAGAGCAAAAGAATCGGTGTCTCAGGGCTACAAAGCAGAAAGACCATTCGTGTTCTGACTTACAGCCCTGCTTCCTGACCGTATGCATTTACTTTAAACGTTCTCATTACAGATCTCCAGATAGGGAAGAGTGTGGTCGGGATTCTTGTGCTTGTTGTTATAACACATACTTCGTACTCCCAAGAGTGGAGCCAACAGGCTGAGCACAGCATGTTCCCACTCAGTCACGACTCCTAGAAGAGGCTGGCCTGGGCCCCCGGCTTCCCAGGAAGACACCTCCTGACTCACCCCGCCGTCTGGAGGGGAGAGTGTCAGAGGAGAGGCCAATACTGGCCCTTTGATGACTCCTGCTGTTCGATCAGCAGAGGGGTTGTCTGTCAGAACAAGGGCATCTGGAGGACATGGCCATGTCAGCACCACGAGCCCTGCTCCCAACCCTGAAAAGGAACATGTCAGTGAGGATACTGGCCCCCACTTCTGTCAATGTGCTCCGGGCCAATTGGGGACCACACAGGTTTTTGTGGGGGGCATAGAAAAGTCATCCAACTAGGGTCCCGTTAGCTGCCAAATTTAAGGCAAGCTTGGGTGAATTAAAATCAAGAAAATGCCTAGGCTTCAGACAGGCATAAGATCTTTTGAAGCAACGGACTTTATTCCTTCCTTAGAAAAGACATTTGATGTTCTGCAGTGCTTTTGGCAAAATCATCTCCTGGGTAGTATAGTTTTCTCTCTGGGCTGTAATTTGGTCTTGTCTGTTGTTGTTTTTCTTTCTTTGTATCATTCAGCATTTAGATAGCACCGGGAATCATCCATTTTTTCATAAAGAGTGCCACCCTATGCATTATTAGATTTCAGAAATTCATCTGCCTGTGATGGCCAGTTTTCTGCTGACACGTGTTCTTTTCACAATTCAGACGTTTGTTCATTTTTTCCCCTCCTGTCAATTAAATCAGGTTCCCTCTAGTTTCCTTGATCTGACTTTAGATTAGCATCAGCAATCTTGCCTAATATTCTCAGAGGCTCAACCTTCTAATGAATTTAGGTAAGAAAAATATTTTTAGAAGGACGATCGTAATACTTGGAAGACACCTCACTGCGGTGGGGCAACAATGAATGTTTCGCTGGCGGCATGAATTGCCCAGCTCTTGGACTGGTCCTCAACACATTGGCTCCATTGCCTATGACACCGATGCTCCTGCTACTCTCTGATCAAAACTAAACCCACATGCCGCTAAGACACATCCGCCTCGAAGACCGAGGGGGGCATTTGCTTCAAGGCCGCCTTGCCCTCCAACCTCTGGAGGGAATTGACTGCCTAACTGTTTCTCATCCAGAAAGCAAAGCTCAATCATTTCCTCCTGATCTCATGGGAATCTTGTCGAACGTACTAAGCAGCACATACCAGGCCTAGACCCCTTGGTCAGATGCTTGCTTAAAAGGTATGACTGTCCTGAGGTTCTTTCTTCCCTCTTCTCTTGTGAGCATCCCCATCCCTTTATTTTCTCTGAAGGAAGAGAAGCCTGAATGACTTGTACCCAATTTAGCAAGATTTTTAAGTGGTGCTAATTTGAGATAAATTTGGAGACATACTATGGAAAGCAAGAGATAATCATTTTAAATTTTTTAAATTTAAATTTTTTTTCTAAATTCTTTTAAATTCTTGCATAAGTAAATATAGGCAAATGGTTACTGGAATGCCTTCCCTCCTCCACCTCCCACCCCCTTGTGTTCACTCAGTCTCCACTCTCTTTGTTCCTTTTTGGTTTATGTTGGGGTCATTGGTCCTTTGCGATCTCTATTTTAATAAACAATTTCCTAAGTCATGCCAGAGAATACAATAATAGAGGTCATTTTTGCTCCTTATTTTAATATGAGTGAATACATTTTAAGATTTGCATTTAATATTTGGAAAAAACAGAAGCTTTTTCTAAAAGTTGATCAAATGACATTCTTTGACTTTATTGGAACATACACTGACAATAATTGAGTACACCTACAAACCAGTTATGTTGTGTTAATTAGATAACGCTTGAGTTCTTTTCTTTGGCTTTCACTTGTTGCATGTAGAACAGTGTTCCTACTATCCTGTACTATATTGCAAAATAGACATTATTTTTATAAAGGGAGAATTTTTCTGTATATTTTTATTGCACTGAATGTAATTTAAAAGTTACTCTGGCTGCCCAGAGGTTCAAGCTTGAGCCCAAATCCCATCCGACACATCTCTAGCATCTGGTGCTGCCATCTGCTGTTTTCTTTTACAGTCCTGACTTCTGCATTATCAAGAAAAAGATTGCCTTCTTTTTACGCTCCCTTCATATCTAAAATTTGTGAAGGTCCCCATGGAATACAGACTCCAGTTATTTAGGACTACAGTTATATATTGCTGTGATGTTATAGATGCTGTTTCATGGCTAAACATCTTGTTTTCCAAAGGCAAAACTATTGGTTGTGAAGGTCACTGATTCAGAAGGGCAGATTGGAAGAGTGTGTGTGTGTATGTGTGTCTGTGCTATAAGATGCATATCTTGTTGCTTGTAGAGAGGCATGAAAGAAAGGTAACTCACTTTTATTGGTTATAATAAGTATTTTGTATACATGATATCATTATAATTGTAATATTACTACGGAACATGTTATTTTATACACTTCCCAGGTGGAGAGACTGAGGTTGAATAACTTGCCTAATATGACAGAGTGGGCTTGATAACAGGTCAGTCAGAGAACAATATTATAATTCCAAAGTCCTGTATCTTATGTCATGAAGAGACAAATGAAACACATGTGTAGGATATACGGTGTTAGTAGGATAAACAAAAAAGAAGTTTGTTTATTCAGCAGTTGTTAGGTAGTAAACCAAATACTAAATATAGGATCATTAAAAGAAGTGGACATAGTTCTTGATCTCTTAGAGTTTTTAGTCTGAAGGAAGATGTAGAATTTATAATTATAAACCAACAATGTCTAAAGGTGGCATTCATATCTGACTTTGAGAAAACCTGGGAGGAAGGGGCATTTCTGCGGAGACAGGGAAGGCATTAGCCAAGAGTAAAATGTGTTTGGGGGTCATGGAGGCGAAGGATTCTAAGAGCCATTAGTCTTCATTTCAGGGACTCAGTTTAACTGAAGATCTAAGGATACAAAAGACTAAATAGAATCTTCAAATTAACCTCTCTCTCTACCTCTGTTATCTGATAGACTTAATAAGTTTGACCAATGTATTACTGAGAAAATATAAGTTATAAGTTAACATGGAGAGAAAAGAATTACAGAGGAGGAGACCTTCTGACCAAAGGTAACATGTGTGAAGACCTGGAGGCAAGAATGATCTTAATAAGAAAATTAAAACATGTTCACATGATCAGAACTTAGTAAGGGAGGAGCAGGCACACAGATGAGACTGTGAAGACACATAGCTCCCCTCCAGGACATAGGAGCACCACTGGTTTTTCTATTGTGACATCCAGCTGCGAGCTGATAAGACTTATCTTGGATGTTGGTGGCAAAGATGGAGATAAAATTTAATGGACAAAATGTGGTGATAGTGTGGGATGGATAGAGAAGGAAAGGGTCAAGCATGATTCCTAGATTTCTAGCTTGAGCAGCTGTACTAATTGTGCCATTTTCTAAGATGGGGGGAAAATGTAGACTTTGGGGAATTAAGATCAATATTTCCGCTGGGCACATGTCAAATTCAAAATGCTTACCTGGTATCTAACTGGGTAAGTCAGAGTGAATAGATAAGTTGAACTGGGCTGGGATATACTTTTCTGCAGTATTAACTTGTATTTAAAGTAATCAGAATGAACATATGGTAAGAAAAACAGATTCAGGGCTGATCCCTAAGCAACTGGAATATTTAGGGCTTTGAGGAAGATAAATTAGCAAATGAGTGCTTGGAAACACTGAAAAAAAACAAAAGTCTAGAGAGTATGGTGCCATGGAAGCTTTGACCAGAAAAAATGTCCAGAATAAGGGTGTGGAAAGCTGGAATGCTGAGAAGTTGAGTCAAATCCAAAACCTATTTGATTTGGCAAAGTGGATTTAGCATGGTGTCCTGGGAAAGAACACATTTTGTGTAGTAGTGGGGTTGTAGAGTATATTGGATGGTGAAGATAGGATATTTTGATAAGTGTGGCCTTGATATCTAGAAGAGAAATAAAGAGTAGGCTAGAAACAGAGATGTTGGGTGGAGAGGTGTCTTTAAATAATGGGAGCTATAGATGGACTATATAAAGGCTTAGAATTATGATGTTCTAGAGAGAGGGTTGAAGTAAGCAGGAAAAATGATGAGGGTAATTGTTCAACCTTAAAAATGGGATCCTCACTTGTAGAGAGAGAAGGGTTTGTTAGGAAAGGTTTCTCTCCATTTCAGGCAATTAGACTGTGGTTTAGCATGTATCTTATATTTTCTCAAAGAAGTACCAGGCAAGCTTATCAAGCCTATCAAATGACAGAGAATAAAGAGAGGAGAACAGGTTCCAGGTTCATTTGAAGAGTTCATTCAGTCCTTTGTCTCTTTATCTCTTTAGTTAAACTGAGCCATTGAAATCAATACTAATGGCTCCTAGATTCCCACATGCCTCCATGATTCCCAAACAGAAAAATGAATTAGAACTCTTGAAAGAGGTAAGTAGACTGTCTAGTGGATCTTTTGGAGTGTTTTACCCTCATAATCTGTTAGGATCCATGTGCAAGAAAGAAGAATGAGATGGAAGAGACCAATAGTGATCTGTGAGGCCACAGACCAAGGGACTTGAAAACATGTCCAATCCTCCTTTCTTAGGACTTGGGGTCTCTTTTATACCTTGCCAAAGAATGATCACAATGACGTAATGAGGAAGGAAAAAAACCAGGATCCCATGGCATGTGACACATAGGCATGAGGATGGGGATTACAGGAAAAATACCTGTAGGAGTAAACTGATTTTATCATCCCAAGGACATTTCTCTTGTGTCTCTTCAGTGGGACATTTCTAGGTTAGGGGACTGTTGTCACAGATAGAGACTTGCTTATAACCATCTCTAGTGTGCCAGAGAGGAGAGAAAGATAAAGGTGTTCCTTTATCTAAGGCATATCTCTTGATCTGTGTCTGTCCCCACAACAATCCTCTTTCATGGCCCTAGTTGCCCTCCTCATCAGTACTGATGTCATAAAAGTCAGTCTGTGCCTCACAAACCACCCTCTGATGATGCTGACAGCTGGATTACTAAAGTGCACTCCTCATGCAACTGCCTCATCTTTCCTTGGTGCCAACCATGTCTGCAAATCAGGGCAGCCCTCTAGGACCCCGCAGCTCTCTGGCGTAAAAAAGTGCAACTGTAAGGTAACAAGATCAGATCTCTTCTGTGCCATTGGCTCTAGAAACCAGCCCCCAAAATCTGTGTGTGTGTTGCATGTGTGTGGAGCATGTGGTTGTTGAAGGTGAGGGGAGTTACGGATTTTAAAGCAACAACATTACCAGTGAAATGACTGTGTAACTTCCTAATGTAAAGAGTTGGAAGACTGGGAGATAAAACCTAGTTGGAAGACTGGGAGATAAAATCTATCTGTAAAAATGATAATCAATATAGCTATTCTTAAAATCTCACCTCAAGTGATAATTATATATCCCATTTCTGTGGCGAGCCTGGAGAGAAAGACTATAATGATTACAGGTATCTGTCCCAGAGCCCCAAGACCAGACAAAACAGTGGGTCAGTGCTTTGTGTTCCAATGTGTGACTATTTCTCTAGAAAGAAAATATTCACTGTACACTCTCTGAGTAGAGAGGAGTACATGTTCTGGGTTGAAATATATTCAGGCTTAAAATGCACAAGTTATAAATGTACCATCCTCTCAAAGAATTTATCTAATTAGATTGACCTCCTGTGTCTTCATAAGCCTGCTCTCCATGTTGCCTCTCTCCCTACTCCAGTCCCAAACACACAGTCACATTGTCTAATCATAGATGCTTAGTAAATCCTATATACCATGCTCAGAAGATATTCAGATAGCAATCTAAATTCCTAAGTCTACAAGTAAAATCTTTTCCAAAAGTCTTAGAACTTTACCAAGCACAATTTTAAAGGAATTTTTTTTTGAAAAGGAGGTGATTGCTCCAGTGAACATAATCTCTCTGTTCAATGTGACGCACAAGTTCAGTCTTGTGACTAAATGGAACCAAGGGACTTTTACATAGGACTTCATCTCTTGCTTCCTTTTATGTTATGCAATCTACCTTCTTACATATATTGTCTTTTTGGAACATTTTCCTCTGTGAGGTTATCTTACATATAAAGTAATATCCTGGGAATTGAAGAAGGATCTGATAAATGCAGAAACTCTGAGAGTTTCCAAAGTTTCTGCTCCAGACCCTATCTCTGACGCCATGCTGCTGTCTTCACTGTGCCTGGGCAGCTCTTGGTTCAGACTGGAAATTTCCTTAACCTGGCATCCACTGATTTCCAAAGACAATTTAAGTGCAAGCAACGATCGTTCCAGATGTGACATTTGGGTAGGAGTGTTTGAAAACACCAGAAGTAAATGTGAAATACCAGCTACTAGACTATCCAATTCCTCAATTGTTGAGGTTTGAGATTAAGTTATGAAGTGACTCCTATATATTAAAGTGCTATTTATATTTTGTCTGCAAGCCTAGGGGAATGGAAACTTAATTATACAGATTCAGTCTCAGTCAAGTTAGTCACATTGTGTTTTCAGCGACCACAGGCAAAGTTCTGACTTCGGGAAATGAGTCTTTAGTGACAAATTTTGATCTCCTTTACAGCATTTTCTGCACCTACCTGCCCCTCATGAACCCTGAGCCACGGATACTGTTGGGAGATGAAAAGCTCTCATGGGACTCCTTGCATTTTGAAAGGGTGTGGGGGAAAAGGGCGGTGCTCAGTTCAAAGGAATGAACTTGTAAGGTAGAACAGAGAGTAGAACTAGGAAATATCTTGGGTTCTCTCAGACCTGACCTACATTGGACTCTGGACACTTAAAGCAGAGCGCATTAATCTGCTGACTGCTACTGACCTTGCCTGTGTCACTAGAAGCGCCTGGAGCTAGACAGGCCAGAAAGCAGCTTGCAAACACAGAATGAGATCGCTGATGTTGAGCAGACCACTTTACTCCAGCTTTGAGAGGCTCAGTTGAAAGAATGCTGCGAGGGAGGGTGCCTGAGAAATCTGCTCTTGGGAGCTTCTGCTCCATCTCACAGTGGCACTGCATTGGAAGCAGCCTCTGAAGAACCAGTATCTGAGTGAAAACCAGCTTCACTACTTACAAACACACTGTGCCTCAGTTTCCTGTTTCATGAGACTGAATATTGAGTCTGGCCAAGAGAATTACTCAAGATATTGAGACAAACTGTGTGACCTGGATCTTACTGCTGGGTAATTGTTACCTGCCATTTGGTCTCGTACTTTCTTTGTGGGAATATATGCAAGGATTCCTAAGAGAGCTTCTACTCTTCTGCAGTCAGGGGGAGAAAAACGTGTCCTCTTAGTTCCCTATCCAAACTTTCTGCATTTTATGATATGCCCTGTGCACTTACCACAGACATCTCAATTATGTGGCCTAATGGAAGGGATAAGGAGTGTGGAAAATCTAAAACAGCAGTTAAAGGCCCAGAGTCTGTATGTTTAGTTTTGTCATGTGGAAGGGATGGGGGTTTGTGGGGGGGATGTTTGCTGATATAGTGACACCCATGCAAGTGAATAAAGAGCTACATAATCACAAAACAATTTCCTGAGACCCTGGCAAGACAAGCCCCGTTTTCACACCCTGGAATTGATTTAAGAGTGGGGGAAAGCAGCAGATTCTCCTGCCAGAAATGACTTGAGGATTTCACTTGACTTGTGAGTGTGTAGTCTTGGAAGCCAGGCTCATCCCTTACCATGGGAGCTGTTTTTGCCTAAGGACAGGTTTCAAGCCTGTCAAGTTCTGTTGTAACTGCTTTAATGGTTAAAGTCAAACAGAGCATGGAATTTTCGGTGTGACAATCTTTAATGTATCATTGCACACTTTTCCCCTAAAATAGCTCCCCTGCATCTGTAAGCTTTTCAAATTTCGCAGAGATTCAGTGCTTTCATTCAAAGCATGCAGTCTATGGGAGATCCTAGCTAAAATACCCACATTCCTTACATTGGTAACCTCCCCCCCCGCCC